>ML293512.1:0-46756 GCA_005239495.1 Nicotiana undulata | reverse complement strand
AGATATATTGATGATAATTGACTCAAATAGTGATGAATAATTTAAGTACTCAATTAAAAATCGATTTTGTACTTAGCAAAAGAAACTACCAATCAAACTAGAAGACAAAGAATTAGATTATTATAATAGCAAAGATCCAAACTAAAAAAAACAAATGGCTTATATATATATATATATATATATATATGTGTGTGTGTGTGTGTGTGTGTATGTGTTTGTGTGTGTGCAATATAAATTTAAATAGCTACTTTTATAGTCGGTTTGGTTCGGTTTTTTTCNTCAAACTTGACGGTCAAGTTCCCTGCTACTTCCGTAAATACGCCTTGGATGAGCCTAACAGCCGTGTACCTGGAAGCACTTTTGTTTTCAACCGCCAGATGGTAAAGGAAGGCGCCATCCCTCCTTTCTCTCGCAATCACAATAGCCGTACAGTCGAATAGTTGAGTTAGACGGGGGATAACGGTCGAACTATCAAAGAGGTCCGCTACCAAAGAATTAGGAGTTATAACATTCATAAAAGAAAGAAAAAACCAATATAGGAACTTCAACTAAGAAAGAATAAGAATAAGAAGAATTGCTTAAGTAAGGTAGTCGCTTCTTTTTTTCGGTATACCGCTCTGCGAGCAGAGCGAATGAACATAAATCTTTCCGAATATCATGAATATCCTTCGCCCCTTATCTCCTCATCTTCCTATTTATAAGCCACAGCTTACTTCGACGTTTTCAATTTCCCATAGAATCTCCGGAGCTTTCCTAGCCACTATACTTTTCTTTTTTTATCTTCTTTGTCTGAAAATTGGTTTGATTTGCTTCACCTATGAGAATTTCTACCAATTCTTCTTTTATTCATCAAAGCTCATCCTAATCTCCGTCGAGATTACTGCCTTAGCCCTGTCCTATCATCTGTATAATGGAGTTCGTCATTTATTGACAGATTTTTCGGGATTTTCTCTAACCGAAGCTATTGCATCGTTTTCCCCAATGATGGCCTTTTTGATCTCTTCTGTGGTTGCACATTTCCATTATGTACTTTCTATGGGAGCCGTTTTTGCTTTATTTGCTGGATTTCACTATTGGGTAGCTACAGTAATTACAAGCTTAGCTAGCGCTATACTTGTAGTAGGAGATACCATAGTGACTTGGCTTTGGGGTGCGTTCTTCATGGATTTGACTCTGGGACTGGGGAATTCCCTGCCGGAGCCCAGGATTCCCGATTTGAATCTTCCCGCCGAAGAACCCCTAGAGGAACCTTCGAAGTCTCGCATGCTCTTTTTGATCGGGAGCGGGGTGGGCAATTTATGTCGGTGTTGGCGCCTGCGGCAGCGCCTCTGGAGCCGCCCCCCGTTCTGGAGCCAGCGGGTTCTGAATGACCTCCCTCTCACTTCGTTCAAGCTGAATTACATCCACCCTCTCACGGTTAAANTGTGTGCAATATAAATTTAAATAGCTACTTTTATAGTCGGTTTGGTTCGGTTTTTTTCCGGTTATTTTTTTATTAAAACCAAAACCAAACCAAATTTGATCGATTTTTAAAATTTAAAACCAAAACCAAACCAAACCTAAAAATTATCGTTTTTTTTGTCGGTTTGGTTCGGTCTTCTGTTTGGTTCAATTTTTCGGATTTTTATGAACACGTATATATATATATATATATATATATATATATATATATATATATATATATATATATATATATATATATATATATATATATATATATATATATATATATATATATATATATATATATATATATATATATATATATATATATATATATATATATATATATATATATATATATATATATATATATATATATATATATATATATATATATATATATATATATATATATATATATATATATATATATAAGGGCAAAATAATAATCTCTTATCAAATCTAACCGGATCAATATAAATACAAGTTTGGTGGGCTGACTTTGGCCCAACTCTAACTATGGCCCTATGGATGATAACATTGTAAATTAAACGAATAAATGATGCAGATCATCTAGGGTTACGCTTGAGGTGAGAGAACGGAGAGAGAAGGAAAAATCAAACTTCTCTTATTTCTTTTTAACAAAAACTGAGCTGAGAAACTTCTAGAGTACATATCTATATATATAAAGGGCAAAATATTAATCTCCTATCAAATCTAACCAGATCAATATAAATACAAGTTTAGTGGGCTGACTTTGGCCCAACTCTGACTATGGCCCAATGGCCCAAATATCTACTGTCATGTAACTCCAACAAATATTTGTATGGCGGTAGAACTTTTGAAACTTATGGTTGAAAACCCATTCTGAAAGAACTCCAATATTGCTTCAGTAATCTTTTCTCTCACAATTGTCCATACTGCTTTATAAAAACCACTCCCAAATCCATCTGGACCAGGACTTTTATTGCTGTCTATCTAGAACATAGCTTGCTTCACTTCCCTTACCAAGAAAGATTTCTTTAATTCATCTTGATGTGCTTATGATAATCTGCTTCCATTTCTGATTATACTACTGAAGGTCATCACTCTGATGTCCTTCCTAGTAAATTCTCATAGTACTCAACCAAGGTATCTGCAATTCTATCTGCTTTTGTTAGCCAATTACAATAACTGTCTTTTATCTGAGTAACTGCCTGCTTCAGCTTCCTGTGCTTGATTACTGAGTGAAAGTACTTTGTATTATCATCTCCCAATCTTATCCATGTTTCTTTGCTCCTTTGTTGTAAATAAACTTCAGCTAAGTATGATGACTTCCTAAACTTTTTATATGCTCTAACTTCAGCTTGTTGATACTCCACATTTAAGGTCCTCTCTGCAATTGCTCCTGAGCCTTCTTTAGAGTAGTCATGTCTTCATTTGCTTCTGTCACTATGTTACTAAAAGCCTATGTATTTAATGTTTTCAGTCCCTTCTTTAACAACTTCAACCTTCTTACAACCTTGAACATTTTGCACCCTTCCAGATTAATTTGCCAACCCTCTTTGATTATCCTCATGAATTGTGGATGCTTTGTCCACACATTGCAAAATTGAAAGGACCTTCTCTTTCTTTGCCTCTCTTCAACAAATGTCACCTTAGCAGGACATTGATCACTAATTCCTTCAGTCAGGAATCTGGCAGTACACTCTGACATAGTATCAAGCCATTATTCATTGATACAAATCCAATCCATTTTTGAGAATATTCTATGTTCTTCATGTTTATCACTCCATGTGTACCTATTCCCTTGTGCTGGAAATTCCATTAATCCACACTCCATTACACAGTTGTAAAAATCCACCACTTCAGCCCATGTCACTTCCTTAACCCCTATCATGTCATCTGCTTTCAATATTGCATTGAAATCACCTATTACCATCCATGGTTTGCTACAACTTCTACTATGATTGATTATATCTTCCCACGGTCCCCTTCTCTCCTCCTTTGTATTAAAAGCATAAACATATGTTACCTAAAAATCTAGCTTTAGTGGTACATACAGTACTTCACATGTTATTAATTGAGCAGTTTTTTCCTTAGGATTAACCTGGTAGTAATCTAGCCTCCAGATGATCCAGATTCTACCATTATAGTGACATTCAAGGTTTGTTACATATTTTCATCCTTCAAACATCTTTTCTGCTATCTTCTCCATTCTCTCTCTTTTTATTTTTGTTTCTAATAGGACTATCAAACCTACTCTTTCCTCATTGCAAATGAGCTTAATCTTATTTTGCTTATTAGGAGCATTAAGCCCCCTTGTATTCCAGCTTAGTAGACTAACCATCCCTGTTGTGAGGAATACTTAGACCACACACACTACTTCCTTTACCCGCTTATTTGATCAAATTCAGTTCCTCTTGCTTGTTGAATATCTGAAATGAGTTTGACTTCTCCACTTGTTCCATCTGCCTCACCACAGTCTTACCATATTTATTAGGTGTTTGCCAGTCTTGTTCTCCAATCCTTTCCTTTAGTGCCCCATGATTCTTAACTACATATTGTTGTGTTCTCCCTACTGCTCCTTTCCCTGCATCATATCTCTTCTCAGTTCCATTTGCTTTCTGAACTTCCTGGTTTGCATTGTTCTCATTTTGCTCTTGACCTTTCTTCTCCACCTGTGTATCTGCCAACTTCTCTTTATGCATCTGTTCAATCATTTGAAATTTCTTCTTAATTCTACACACATCTTCCTCATGACCATACTTAAAACAATGAGTGCACAAAGATGGTTTCCAATCATAACTAACCTCTTGCTCAATTATTTTGCCTTTTTCATTCCTAAACTTCACCACTTCAGGTAGTTTAACATTCATTTCAACCTCCACCAGTAGCCTTGCAAATTTCAATCTGATCCTCTTCTCTGTGTTCTGGTTCACCATTAGAGGTTTTCCAATCAAACTTCATATCTTACTTAGCCCTTTTTGACTCCAATACTTGAAGTCCAAATCTGGTAATTTAATCCAAATTGGTACTGTCAAGAGTTCCTCCCTAGTGAATTCCAGTTCAGGTGTCCAAGCTTTGACAATAAGAGGCTTATTATCAAAATGATATATGCCGCCCTCAATTACCTCTTGTTTCCCTATTGCAGTATCAAATCTAACAACAATTACACCATTTTTTAGCATTGCAATCCTATCAACCACATGTTTCCCCCAAAACCTTTGTATATAACCTTGAATTACTGCAAATGGTGGGTGAGCCCCAAGCACATAGCATATCACAGCATTTCTCTAGTACTCAACTTCTGTACTTATATCATCCAACTCGATTTCAACAAGATGAATCTCACCTATCGATTTCGGTTGAACATACTCCAATTTGTACCCAGCATTTGATATTTTGTAATATCAAAGTTATCCCACACCGAACTCTTCTTCCCCTGTACTTTGTTCGTCTCATCTACCTCATCGGCCCATGATTTCCTTCCATCACTCGCATGCACCGTTGGATTACTGCTTGTTGATGCCTTTTGAACTTCTTCCCATACTTGAACTGCTTCAATCTCCTTCTGTTTCTCATTTCCCGGCATTTTTGTTATTGTTCCATTGACATTAGGGCTCAATTGTTCATCTCCAGAATATTTAGTTGTTGCTACACTTCCTTTAGTTCCTCGTTGATTGTTGCTACGTAATCCCGTGGTTTCCTTCGCCATTAGTGCTCTCTGAGACGGGATACATGCTCTCTTACCCATGGTAGGCGCAAGTTAGTTAACATGCACCGAGAGAGAGAATTTTTTAATGCAGTCTTAAACGTAAGTTAAGGACACTTGGTCCTCAACTTTATGAGGAGAAGGGTGTTTTGGTCCGGGCAGGTAAAGTTTATTAAAGCAATGACTAAAGACTAAAGACATTTTAAACAGTGACTTAAAAGTAAATACATGTGTCATTAATAGCTAACCGTGCACTTCCTCTAAATCAATGAAGTAATCGTAAAAGGTGTGAGAAGAAGGAATTGTACATGCAAATCAATGAAATAACAGTAATCCCATGGGAGATTCAAACCACAGGGAAGATGAATGGAATGTTTCGGACAGATTAATTTAACAAAGAATAACATGGAAAGAGGATAAAATTCAAAAATCATATCCCCAAACACGTCAAGATATTTTCAATTCACAAAGATAATACAATTGAGATCAATATAAACAAACAAAATATTGTACTTATGCCAGCCATGACATGGTCCATGCAGCATTTGCCTAATCATGGTCATGGCCAAACGACAGTTACAAGGCCCAATAATGTGTTAAGAGTCAACAAGTATTCCATGAACCTATTTCATTTTTGGTCCATTCTAAAAAGAATGATCTTTTTTTAAATTTAGAAATAAATTAGCTTAAACTTACAATTCTATCCTTAATGAGAAGCTTTTATGATCACACAAATACTCTGAGCCCCTTTTGGACTTGTTTGTGACCACAAATTCCAAAAGTCTTTATTTTTTTCTTAAACTCTGTGCCCAGTCAAACGGGTTCACATAAATCGAAACGGAGGAAGTACTTGTTTTCAAATTTCATGTGGCTCATAAAATATATGCACTTGCTTTCAAGGCTGACACAAACAAGCTACCTACCGAGGCGGAGCCGAAATTTAATATTTATTGGTTTAAAGTTTTAATTCTTTTAAGTTACTGAGTTCTAACTTAATAATTTATATATATTTAATTAATTTTTTAAGATAAATATAAAATTTATATTATATCTATTGAGTTCGACGGAATCCATAGCTACGGACCCTGCCCCTGGTTATCTAGTACCTACCGTTGAGTTTTAAACAAACAGTATCACCGTAATACCAAAATACGAAAGAAATCAAGCGCTTTTACCCCTTCTCTCAAGAGGGATGAAACAGAGAATCCTAGTGGTCGACATGAAATGCATGTGGAGAGCTCATCTGTCACGTGGCACATTAAATGAGGAACACCTGTGCAAATTCTATTCGTAGGAGCAAAAAAGCTGGTATCAAAGTTAAAAAGGCAAACGCGTTAAGGAAACTCTCGAATGCTCCGTGTGAAAGTACTAAACTAGCCCTCAAAATCAAAAGGAGATGCCCTATATATAGGATGATAACCACTTGCTCCTGTTTTTAAAGTAAATGTGACACTCCTAAATCTGGTGTTTAATTAGCATTATTAAGAAAGAAGGGAAAAATGAGAGGCAGCACACTGACATTCATAGACATTCTGTTGGCAATCATATTGCCTCCTCTTGGTGTTTTCCTCAAGTTTGGCTGCCAGGTACTCACTCCCTTCTTTCACATCCTGTTAACTTGATTCAAATTCACTAGTCTAATTAATACAAATCCACTGAATAAAACTCTTTCTTCTGGTTACTGTAGACACAAATTTCTGAATATTGCCTGCAAAAACATGGCATCATTTCTCCTTGTTTATTTTGTCCTTTTTAGATTAAAGGATGGTGGGGGCTAAGGAGGTAAAGATTTTAACTTTGTGAGTTTAGGATGCAAAATATAAGTAAAAAATTTAGTAGAGTACTAGTTTTGTTCATAAAAATTCGTAATTTGTTGTTCCTTGTTAGCGTTATTAATATATTTCTGAAAACAGGTGGAATTCTGGATTTGTGTTTTGCTGACTCTCCTTGGATGGCTACCTGGTATTGTCTATGCTGTTTATGTCCTCACAAAGTGATCAAATATGTTCCTTCCCTATGGTAATTTTTCTCTAATTTCATCTCTTTCCAGTCCCCCAAACCACCAATTTCCCCCCCGGTGAAAAAGGGTACAAGCTTTATTCAACGAAGATCTAACAGCTTGAAGATTCTATCATTTTGCTACTAGTATATAGGAGGAATAGTATCTAATTCCTTTTCTTTTTACTTGGTTTGACAGGATGTTTGAAGGCCATTATTAAGTATCTTCATATCTAGCTGCTGCTTTATTTATTCTTGGATGTTGTTTCTTCTAAGTTTACCCCCTCTGTTTTTGTTCTTCTTCTCTTGTGTATTGCAATAGCTAGAGAGATTTGGAAAGACTGTTGATGAAGATGTTTATCCTGTTTCAATACATTTGGGATTGTAATGTAACTTCCATTTTGTATTTTAATTGGATATACAAATAATTGCTAATTTATGTTATTTGTGTCACAGCTGGCATCACTCTATAACTTGATATTGTAATGGGGTCAATAGTATTCTCTTTTTTTTTTTTTTTACAAAAGAAAAATGGGGACAAAGAGCACTCACAAATCACAATCATCATCAAATGCCAAAGCAGCAATTGACAATAGTGTTGCTTTTCTTTACGATACTATCATTACTAATAAAGCCTTGACTGTGACTAAATTCTCTACCTTCTCCCAAATTACGCACCCAAGTCGGCAAATTTACTAGTGTTTGTCGGCAAATCTCTCTTTTACGAGAACTGGTGACCAATTGGAAATTGGTGACTGGGCAGAAGAAATATAGAAGCAAGACGGACTCTAAAACAAGTATTTTTCTCTATTATAATGGACAGTATTCTATTTCAAATTAAAAAAATGATAGGAAAATGGTCAAATACATTCCTCGTATATTGTTTACATATATTTTCCGTTATATTATTAGACCACATCTACTCTTATCGTTAGCTAAACTTTTTAAAAATGTCCTACATCTAACGGAAAGCCACTAATTAAAAAAATCATTTTAAAAAATACATTAACCCACAATCCGTTAAATCCATCGTATAAAAATAAGAAACCTAGTATTTGAGATGTCTTAACATTTTTTGTTCATTTAGAGAGAGTGTGTGAGAATGACGGTGGCAGTAGGTATAATAAAAACTTATATTTTGGTTCTTAGTTGTTCATGGTGGCATTAGGATATGTTATCACTTTCGGTTGTAATTTTGTGTGGGTATAATCAGTGGCGGACGCACATGATGGCAAGCGGAATCAGTTCAAAAAATAATACTACGTATGTGTATAAATTAGGATTAAAGTTGCGTAAATTTTGTATAAATATTTTATTTCAACCCACTTGACAACTATTATTTTACGACTAAAGTTATGTACTTATAAGATTGAACCCGCTTGCACAAAATTCCCGCCACTGGCTATAATATGACATCCCTTTGTTTAATGTAATGCACACTTGATAATTAGTTTGTATGTTGGTAACAAATGATATATACTTTAACAATACTTGTGGTTGGTTAACACATGAAGTTAGCGCACTTGTGTTGTTAAGTTACTTTCCAACTTGTTGGTGTACTTTCTTTTATTCTTGATGAATTCTTTAGACTGTAGCTTGATATTAAATTATTTTATAATTTTTGTTCACTATACGTTTTGCTGTTACTAAGAATTATGAGTATCACATCCCATAGCTTGGAATCTAACTTGAGTTCTTAAGGCGTGATTTAGCGATAATTAATCGTAGCCCAAATGCTTAAAGTAGAATAAGAAAATCGTGGTGCGTAAATATTCATCAACGACTCACTATTTGAAGAAGAAATAAGTTGCCTTAAGACTTCAGAACTTTCAACCTAATAAGATACTATAAACATTCAAGTCATGGTGAATACTCGATACAGTTCGACATGGCGAAAAAAAAAACAAGAGAAAAGCTAGAAGAAGAACAAAAGAAATAGAAAGGTAGAATATAATAAACATACAATAAGGATATTTAAAGAATTGTGACTAAAGGTATTTTTATGTCTTTCACTTCATGAGTTCAACAAGTGACTACGAAAGAGATAGACTAAACTATGAGGAAAAGGTACAGTAAATAAAAGAGGTTTAACGGGTTATTAAGGGATTTAAAAAAAAAAAGTATTTCTTAGATTTGGTGGCTTTCCGTTAGGTGGAAGGTATTTTTAAAAAGTTTGACTAACGGTAAGTTTGATATGGCCTAATAGTATAACGGAGGGTAGATATGAACAATATACCGAAATAGAGGGGTATATTTGACTTCCCCAAAATCATATAATGGAGTTTGGGACAATTGATTTGAACAAAAACTAAGCCCGTAGTCAGAACAGAATTAGAGCTATCACCCCCACTAAAACATCTCAATTACAGGTTAAAAAGCGTCATCAGGTATTCTACATGCAAATCAAATGAAATATTCATGATCACAAGGAAAATTTTCAAAACCACAATGAACATGAACGGAATGTTACAGAAAGATTTAAAATGGGAGTAACATGGAAAGAGGAAATACCAGAATCCGGAAATCATATTGCCAAACACCTCAAGATATTTTCAATTCACAAACATAATACAACCGAGATGATAACGAAATATTGTCCCTAAGCCAACTATGTCACGGTCCATGCCTATATATATATATGTGCCTGATAGCTCATGGACATGGACAAAGGACTGTCAAAAGGCACTAATATGTTAAAGAGTCAATTAATACTTGTTTTCAAATTTCATGTGGGCAGATACTGAGGAGAGGAAACTGTTGTAAAGGCAGCCCAGCGTCCAGTATGTCCTTTTCTTCTCAATCAATGGTTGGGCATTGATGTATTGAAGACTCAGGATGGACGGCTCATACAACATCTGCACCACCTTCCAATGCTGATACAGACATGCTACCTATTTTTGGCCGTAAACTAATAATTGTATATGGGGATGAGCACATATCAACACTGCTATCAGCTATGCTTGCTAGAATATCCTAGTATCACACACATAGACACCACAACTCAAAGTACAATTAAAAAACAGGCGCTTTTACCCCTTCCCAAGAGGAATGAAGCGGAGTTATGATTCGTTCCTTCATTCATGAGCAAAAGATGCACATAATTTTTTTTCATTCTTTAAACTGCCATTCACGACGACACATAGGGCAATGTGCTTGAGCCGATTGAGAATTCACCCACTTCAAGATACAATGAAGATGAAATGCATGGTTGCAAGCACCCCATACTGCAAACACAAGTAAATGATTGAAGCATTAATAATAGCCTTAAAAAAGGGAGCCAGACTCCAGAAAGGTCCTGCCGATACCATCGACCGAAAGATAATTAACTCTAACCATAACGCAAAATCACATGTTTCTATAATGTGAACTATCCAGTTTCACTGATAAATGATAGCTGAACAACTACGATTATGATTGCTCGTAACCACCTCCAAAAGGAACAATCGATGTTATTTGGATCTCAGTAGCTGGTTTAAAAAAAAAACTAAAATTTAAAGTCGAACTGAGGGATCGATATGGGTCATGAATCAAACTGCTGTACGAATTTCTCAAGTAACAGCAATGTGTTTGTTACCGACATGCCAGCATGATTTGTTTATTCTCTGTTAAAGTTAAAGATTAGAGAGAGCTATAGTTATGTCTGGGATAAGAGGGAGGAGAATGTGAGGCTAAGGGTTACAACAGCTTGAAGTTTCAACAAAAAGAATATGTAAAGACATGTACTATAGTAGCTAACTAAAAATAGACAAATCTTGCATCCGCAATGGACATATTTTTCATGCATATTAAAAAGATGTACTCATAATGAATATACATAAAAATGCAAAGAGTGGAGGAGGGTAGGGGACTCATCCCAGAAAATAAATAAAAATATAAATAAACGAGCTTGTCAAAATCTAATTGCACTCATGGCCTTAGTCGATAACAAATGAAAAGACAGCTCTGCTAACATATCTAGCAGACTGTTTTTTTCCATCTAGCTGTAGTGTCTCCATCTTTCATGATATAGCCCGACAGACTTTTCAATTAAACTAAGAAAAAAAACTATAGAAGAATCCTGATGCTTACTCGTATCTGCAAACTGCAGTAGTTTCACTATATGAATAATAAAAACATATGAATCAGTACTATTAGCTACTGATGAAATGGACTAGCAATAATTTGCAGAGAGTATGTTGGCAACTGATAATATCTGCAATGTTAAGCGGTAGCGTGGGGGTGTTCATAATATCCCTCGAAGTATCAAAAGGATAACCTAATCGGCTCATTGAGTAGCAGTCTATATATAGGACGAATTAAGTGCCTAAACTCTAGAAGAGATTGCCGACAGAACTTCTACTTGTTGTTGTGTTTATAACCTGGTGTATAGATAGATAGATAGAACGAACGAACACATAGAGGATACTGAGATGACATATATCACTTTTCTATCCTTTGTTATTCTCTTCTTTTTGTTTGTTATTCTTTATTAAGGCTACAAATAGAGAAAAGCAACCAGAAAGATTGTGACATGAGAAGAGCAAAAAAACGTGGTGTTCGAGTCGGCTGCATGTTGTGAGCAGCTCGACTAATCTACAGATATTTGTTTCCTCCCACCAGTTAGGTACCATGTAGCCATCAAGTTTTAGGGATGAGACAAATTCACATGACACGCATCTGCCGAGATTCAGACCTTTATTACAAAGTTGTCACTCCATCTCTTCTACCTCTAGGCCATCGCTTTCAGAAAATCTATGTCTCTCTTAGTGCCCTTCCAAAACTAGCACCACACAACTAGTAAAGGCATAGAGCACATGAAATGTACCAACACAAATAAAAGACCTTGGGAACGAGTTATCACAAAGAGAAACACAATCCTAACAATAACTAAATAGAACAATCTGAGCTTGATGGTGAAATGAATACAAGGAAGACAACATCTTATACAGCTCATCCACCTTTTTTATAGGTCCAGTTCATCCACCTATACTATATAATCTCCACAATCTTACACCAAATCAAATGAACTAAAACTAATTATGTCATCCAGTAGGGCATTTGACCGGGAACACTTAATATGTATACCTCAAAAACTAAAGTAGGGGCATTTTTCCCATTTAGACAAAGAAATGGTGAATACACAGAGATTTTTCTTTTTCCTTTTGGCAAGAATAGTCCAGCAGACTTGTGGCCTCAATTGAAGGGCACAAAGCAAAGTCTAAGAACCAAAATATTATGATGCTTGAATTATTTCACCAATTGCATCAATATCTCAAGGTTGCAAGAACAAATACATATTGACAATGTACAGACAAATAAGACTCTGCCAATATGCAATCTACAAAAAAGAACCTTTTATCTAAACAAATTAGAATTGCGGGGTAACCCATCGGATATGCAGATATACCAGGTTTACATGAGAATGGTAATTCAATAGCTTAAATGACTGAGGAAACTATCAAGTAGAGACAAATAGGCTTACTTAGTGGACAATCATCACCAGGGAGTTTGCAATCAGGACAACAACCATCAAAAGCCATCCTACATATTCCACAAGTTTCGTCCTGAGCGTCCCATGTCCACAAAGCAACTGCATGCCATCTGCAATACACAAGTAACAAAGTAAGCAAACCATGCAGTCTTAGGTACAAAAACAATCAATGTCACATGCCACGAAGAGGACATACTCTATTCACGATCCCAGCAAAACACCCAACAGAACAGGTTAAGGGAAATTTCATGTTATAGTCCATCACAATGAAATATGCCAACATATCCTTCTGCCAAAGCATCTAATCTACTTGCAATATAAAGCTACCCTCAATTTAATTAAGACAATCGAAATATGCACCTATACACCTCATAAAAAATGTGAAATATTCGATGGAATATAAACTGAAGTAGATTTTCAGAGCAACAAACCAAAGGACTAATAAAAATGCTTCTTTGTAATCCCTAAGCAGTTCAATGGCTCCATATTCTCCAAAAGATTCAGAAATTAATAATATTAAAATCCCAAGATCACAAGATAAGTCAAATCCAATCATTAATTACATATTTAGCCAGAAAATGTGCTTGCATATCAGAAATGATTCAGTAACAGTTGCTATAATTCCCTGCACTTATTATCTACTCCTATGGAATCAACATATATATTCCGTAGTCTTTCATTTAAACATTACAAATCAGTGAAATAATCACAAAAGGATACGCAAAATCTTGACTTTCATTGGGTCGCTCTCTGCAATTTCAAGACCACAAAAAAAGTGAGTCCACAAAAAGGGAATTTGTAAATTCCACAGTGAAATGAAAATTGAGACATTCTTGACTGAAAACTAATAAAAATAAAAATTAATATTACAGAAGAGAAATTAACCTTTTTCAAAGACAAAATTGATGCATTAATCTATGATTTCTGCGTGAAAATTTGAACTGAAATGTTCTCTTTTTAGGGCTTTATACGAACTTTTTGAAAGTGGCGGAAAAATTATTGAAAAATATATCTTGGGTCTACCTTGGAAGCAACAGGCTTCTTGGGCTAAGCTGTTGTCACATGGCCCGTAATCCAAGGGAGCCTGGCCCGGTCTATATTTGGCTAAAATAGTTCTTTAAAGAGTTGGATCACAGAAAGATAGCCCAGACTGAACTAGCTCTGTTGTCACTTGGCCCATAAGTGATCAGTCTTACAAGTAAAAATAGCATGGACTAGTCAGTTTTCAAACGATTAAAAAATATCCGGCATTTGTAAAGTCATTGAAAAATAGCCACTAAGCCTAGTTGAAATACGGAAAGTTCCAGCATAAGCATATTATGCTAAATAATGGAGCTCTTACGTATAAATTTCCAACATATTACGTTGGAACTCGAGCACATTATGCTGGAATATCATATGTAAAAAAATTCAATTCCAGTATATTATGCTGGAAATTGTCTGAATTTTTAAGGATGTTTTTATTCAGATTTTATTTTTACATGAAAAAAATAATTTAATTTTGATTACTTTTAAAACTGTAACTATTTTTTTAATTAACAGATAAATCAGGTTATTTCTGATTTTTCCCCATCTTACAAGGAAGCCTGGTTCTTTCTTGAACTTCAACTAATTTATCATGTTATGCAAGTTTGTATGTGATAGTTTCTAGGAGCCTGCAAATTGTAAAGAGGCCTGGTTCTTTACCAGTTTCTTCAGAGTTATCGACTGAGACAGTAAGTAAAAAGACACGGGATTTTTACGTGGAAAAATCCCAACTAAAGGGGACAAAAATAACGACCTACACTAGTAGGATTTCAACTTCACTAACTTGTAATCTCAGGTATTACAAGCCACTTTGTAATGACTCTCTTACAAAGACTTTGACACACTAACTTGTAATACACTTATTACAAGCCACTTTGTTACTCACTAGTTACAAAGACTTCAACTTATGACTACACTAGTCACAACACAAACACTGATGGTTTATGAGTTTAGGATTCCTAGAACAACGCTTCTAAGAAAGCAAATAGAATACAATGAAAAGGAAAATACAAGATTACAACTAAACTAAGGACACCTAACAACACGTAGTGGAACATGTCCGTCTTAGTGGAGTTGTCTTCTTGTTCTTGAAACACTTGAGTCTTCAATGCAAGAGCAACACTTCAATGCTTGAGAGAATGTGTAGTAAATGCTCAAGTGAATATCTTGTTTGTCCCCAACCAAGATATTATATCCTTAGGACATCCCAAGAAGTATGTCCATGCTTAGTTGGTACACTTCTTAACCAATGGGAAGTGACTGCTGCACTGTAGCGTGTACAGTTGCAGGCATTCCCTTTTCTGTTATAGCTTTTCAACTGTAGAGTTGACATGTACTTTCGTCAGTGAGAATGTCAAGGGATCAGGTCCCTGAGCTGTTCCCTATGAGTTCAAATGTACACTGCCCAGATTTCTTGAGTTTATGTTGATTGGTTGTGATGGTTACACATCAAGTCCTTTATCTGGTTCTTTACATAAAAGTTTGTTAGGTCATCAAAACAGAATACTAACCCATCAATTTCCCCTTTTTTGATGATGACAAACTTTTATAATTGATGAACAATTATATAGTCTAACTTAACTAGATAAGAGATCAGGACCCCATATTGTTCCCCCTATTTGTGTGCTTCCCCCTTAAACCCTACCATCAATTATTCTTATTTTATATTCCCCCTTTTGGAATCATAAAAAGGAACAATCAGTTAGAAAGCATAAAGAAGTCTAACAAAGCTAGCTCATACCCCTTGTGTGCACACAACATGATAAAAAATAGAAGAAAAAGGCAAGTAGGCAGTATGCAGAACATGAGAAAAGTTGATTCATTCATACCAAAAGTGATTTTAATACAAATAAGTCTTTGCTTGGGTTAGCAAAGACTTAATTTTGACTTTTAAAAGCGGGAGCAGTCATGTGGGATCCAATTACCAAACACACAAAAAAAAACAAAATAAGTACTAACAGCCACAAACATAATAAAAATAGACAAGAACTACATAGGATGGAATCCTAGGGGGAACTAGAAGAGGAAGGCTTGGAGGAGGAGGCAGCCAGGGTCTTGAGAACCAAATCCATGCAGCCATTAGCAGACATTTGTTCTTCTAACAGTTTCTCCCGCAGGTTCTCAACCTGCTGCCTGAGCTTAGCGTTCTCCTTGGTCAAGCGGGCAACATCCTCATTGGAAGGAACAACAGCACCAGGTCCCCCAGAATCTGGACTCAACCGAGTCTCCAAGATAGTAATCTGAGCCTTCAACTTCTTGATCACCTCATTTGCAGCATTCAGCGCATTGATCAATTGGGATATTGTCGAAGTGCTCCCCCGGCTTTCTCAAAGCACTCACATTCCTCTAAGGTCGTCTTGGAGAAGGTCTGCTTGCGGGTCCCTACTTAGGGGTTTTTAACATGCACTTGGTAGAACTCAAATACCCGAGTAAGTAGGAAACCATACGGGAGCCCATGATTACCATCCTTGACTTTCACCACTTTCCTCATGTGTTCAATCATAATAACATGCAAGTTGATAGGGGTGAATGAGTCAAGGGCCTCCATCAATGTCAAATCAGCCTTGGAGTCAATCGATCTCCTTTCAGCACGGGGGAGAAGTACTTTATTTACCAGTTCGAACAGAAGCTGGTAAAGAGGGAGCATATCTTTCTTGTGGATCCGTTCCCCTGCTGAATTGTACCCGGCTTAATAATGGCTCGCCGAAAGTTTCCCTCAAAAGCATTAGCATCAGTTTTCACCGAAGACATTCCCTTAGCTGGAACTTTAAGAACTATTCCCAGAGCAGCATCATAAAAAATAATGTCAACTCCTTGCACCAGAACACAAATATGATCCCTACCATTGGTGAATATGGTTGCATAAAATTCCTTCACCGCATCCTCATACACTTTGCGCACACTTATATTGAAGAGGTGATCCCATTTATGAAACTCAACCATGGACATAAGTTGGCTCATTCCAGCCATCTCATAAATCTCTAGGTCAAACATTCGATCCCACAGCACCCTCTGATTCCGCACATTTTCTTGCCACTTCCCACTGTCACTTGGTATTGTTTTCATAGAACCAGGTCCCCCAACGGTTTATATTTCCCTTTTTCTTTTTCCTGACTTTTTCACAGACTTGCCTTTGAAACTTTCGAAAACCACATACTCCTTGACACTGGCTTCACCGACTTCAACTCGCTTGAGCTTTCCACAACTTTTCACGGGCAACACACGCTGTTTCATTGACCCTTCATCCCCAACTCCAGTCACAGACTTGATAGAGTGAGATTTTCTTGTTACCAAGGAATTTGGTTCCTCTTCTGCATCCTCTTCAACCTCAACCACATGAATCAATTTATCCACCACCACATTCCCTTCCCTCTTCAGTCTCTTCTTCTTCTTCTTCTTCTTCTTCTTCTTCTTCTTCTTCTTTTTACTGCTTTTCTTGCTCTTTTCAAGAGTAGAGTCAAAGGCCTCCTTCTTTTGTAACCGTGTGGAGGGTCTCTTGGCAGATGATTCAGGAGTAATCACTTTCTGGTGAAGCTTAAAGCGAGCACTCATGACCATTTCATCCTCATCATCATCATTACTGGGATAGGAGAGGGGAGGAATAGACTCAACAGAAGGAGTATAGAAGATGGGTTCCTGGTGAGTTTATGGAAGAGGAGAACCATGTTCCTCACGAGACTTTTCTTTGACAGAGTCTTGGACAAGTGACTAAAATAGGACCATGGTCCCCTTATCCCCAAGGAATGGAGGTTCTTCCCCCTGAGGCTCAGGAGGAGAAGAAGAAGCTCCTTCAGAGGGAAGACTCTCAGAAGCAATGGCCATAATGTTCTCAACCACTTCTTTCTCAGGAGACTCCATGGGAGCCGTAGAATCAAGGGGAGAGGAGTTGAGATATTGGTAAGGGTCATCCTCAGAGGCTTCAGAGGCCTGAGAAAGATCAGTGGCTAAAACTTCTTTTGGTTGTTCAGACGGGGAAGAAGCAGTGGGTTTTGGAGAATGAGAAACATCAGTAGGTAGTGAAAAGGAATCAGGTGTGGGGATGATGAATTCTGGGAGAGAAGAGGGCTGAACCTCCTCTGGAACGCGTTTGGAGTCAGCGGTAGGAGAGAGAGTGTGTGAGTTCTCGTTTGCTATTTTTGGAGGAGAAAAACTTGCAGAGTAGAAGAGAGGTCAATTTTCTGAGAGAGAATATGAGAAGATGTTGATGAGCGGTTGGAGAATAAAGAACTTTATAAAGAGAGGGTGTAATAATGAGAGGGAAGATGAACATGTTCAAATGACGGTAGGTGGTTTTGGGGAAGAGAAAACGTGCAAAGGGAGTTGAAGGATTTGAAAGATGGTCGTGATAGACGCAGATACTGAAAAGGCGGATGATGTGGCGGCAATAATTAATTTTGTTACTTTTTGAGAGAGGCATAGAAAACACATAACTACTAACCTTTGGTACAGGAACCAGGTCCTGTACCTGTTTTTTTTTTTAAGTTTTTCAGCTTCCTTTTGTTATATAGAGCCGTACCTTTAATTTCTGTGATCACCATGTGTGTCTACCTGCAACGGTATTAATGTGAGGTAGGATTAGTCAGAAAACACTTTAGCTGATTGTACCTGAGAGTGACATTCATAGCCAAAGCGAGGGACCGGGTCCCTAATTAGGTCTCATCAACCCCAGTGCCATCCTGTTTTTCTCAAAGTTTTCCCTGCTCAGTGCCTTGGTAAAGATGTCTGCAATCTAATCTTCAGTGCAACAAAACTTCATGCAGATGTGCCTTTTTTCAACATTGTCTCTGAGTAAATGATGTCTCACATCAATATGCTTGGTTCTCTTGTGTTGAACTGGTTCTTTTCCATGTTGAGGGAACTGGTGTTATCATATAAAAGTGGTACACTGTCAATGTACACTCCAAAATCCTCCAATTGTTGTTTAATCCACAGCAACTAAGCACAACAAGATGCATCTGCAACATATTCTGCTTCAGTTGTGGAGAGAGACACCAAGTTTTGCTTCCTTGTACCTCATGAGATTAGGAAAGATCCAAGGAAATGAGTCATGCCTGAAGTTGTCCAGTAGATAACCTGCATAATCAGCGTCAACATAACCAACGAGATTGAAATTGTCATATGAGGGATAGTACAAAACCAGGTCTTGTGTGCCTTTGAGATAGCGTAGGATTCTTTTGGCAGCCTTTAGATGAGATTCCTTAGGATTTGATTGGAATCTTGCACATAATCCCACACTAAACACAATATCTGGCCTACTTGCAGTGATGTATAGTAAAGAGCCAATGATTCCCCTAACATTGTTTGGTTTACAAGAGATCCAGAGTCATCCATGTCAAGATTGGTTGCAACTGCAATAGGGGTGTCTATTACCTTTAATTCCTCCATGTCTAACCTTTTCAGAAACTCCTTGATGTACTTATGTTGACTGATACAAGTTCCCTTTGTGGACTACTTCACTTGAAGTCCTAGAAAGAAGTTCAGTTCCCCCATCATACTCATCTCAAATTCACTGCCCATGAGTTTGGAAAATTCCTTGCATAATGAGTATGTTGTAGCCCCAAATATGATATCATCCACATACACCTGAACAATGAGCATGTTCCTTCCCTGTTTCTTCAGGAACATGGTGTTGTCAATCTTTCCTCGAGTGAATCCATTGTCCAGTAAAAACTTTGATAGTCTCTCATACCAAACTCTGGGAGCTTGCTTCAGGCCATACAAGGCCTTGTCTAATTTGAAAACATACTCTGTATGTACATGACTTTCGAAACCCGGTGGTTGCTTATCATACACTTCTTCCTTGAGAAAGCCATTCAAAAAGGCACTCTTCACATCCATTTGGAACAAGGTGAATCCCATATGAGACGCAAAAGCAATAAGAATTCTGATGGCTTCCATACAAGAAACAGGAGCAAACGTCTCATCATAATTAATCCCTTCTTCCTGATTGTATCCTTGAACAACAGGCCTTGCTTTGTTCCTTGTGGTGTTTCCATTTTCATCCAGCTTATTCTTGAACACCCACCTGGTCCCGTTGATGGTTCTTTCTGAGGGTCGCTACCAAGTGCCAAACCTTGTTTCTCTCAAACTGGTGTAGCTCTTCTTGCATAGAAACAATACAGTCTGCATCCTTCAGAGCTTCCTTGATATTTTTTGGTTCTATTTGGGATAGGAAGGCTGAAAAGGCTAGGGAATTTCTGGTTTTGGATTTAGTTTGAACTCCGGAATCAAGAGGAGTGATTATGTTATCAAGGGGATGAGAGATTTTGTGTTTCCAATTTGGGACTTGGATTTGGTTAGTGGGAGAACTTGGTACATCAGAAGGATGTCCCGTCATTCCTTATTCTGCTACCTGTGGAGTTCCTTGCACAACATCTCCAACTCTTTCTTCAGCTTCAGTAGTAGTAATTGGGGTACCAGGTTCCTCATGTGTATTTGAGGAGGTGGTTGCACTGCCTTCAGTTATTTCCCTCATTTGACTCATCATGTCAGCTTTGCCATTTGAAACATCTGATATTTCTCCAGAAACCAAAAGTGGTTCATTGTCATGATCATCACTGTTTCCTTCCTTGTTTTGGGAAGGTGTCTCATTGAATAGCACATGGACTCTCTTCTACACATTGGGTCCTCTTGTTGTATACTTTGTAGGCTTTACTTTGAGAGGAATATCCCAAAAAGATTCCTTCATCACTTTTTGCATAAAATTTTCTGAGTTGATCCTTCCCATTGTTCAGGACATAACATTTGCATCCAAAGGCTCTCAGATGAGTTATCTTTGGCTTTCTTCCATTGAGCATCTCATAAGGGGTTTTGTTTAGGAGGGACCTGATCATGTACCTGTTCACCAAATAGCACGCAGTGTTGATTGCTTCAGCCCATAATTTTTTTGCAATTCCACTGTCAATAAGAATTGTTCGTGCCATGTCTTCCAGTGTTCTGTTTTTCCTTTCGACCACACCATTTTGTTGAGGGGTCGTTGAAGCTGAGAAATTGTGAGTGATTCCATTCTCACTGCAACTCATCAAATTTTGCATTATCAAATTCTGTCCCATGGTCAGATCTGATGCAAGCTACTTTCAACTCCATCTTCACTTGGATTTTCTTGAAAAATGCCACAAATACTTCAAAGGTCTCATCTTTTGTTCTAAGAAACAATGTCCAAGTGAATCTTGAGTAGTCATCCACAATCACGAAAATGTACTTCTTTCCACCTCTGCTTGGAATCCTCATTGGACCACACAGATCCATGTGAAGTCGTTCAAGAGGTTTTGATGTGCTAACATACTTCTTTGACTTGAAGGATGATCTCACATATTTTCCTCTGGCACATGCATCACATACTCTTTGTTCCTTGAACTTTGAGTTGGGCAGACCATGAACCAGGTCCTTCTGTATCAGTTTGTTGAAGAGGGAAAAGCTTGAATGACCCAATCTTCTATGCCACAGTTCTGCATTATCATCAACTGAATTTAAGCAGTTCACCTCACCAGCTTCCAGTGATTCAAAATCAACAACATAAATGTTCTTGTGCCTCTTGGCAATCAGCACCACTTCACCAGTTACTAGACTAGTAACCGTGCACACTTTGGACAAGAATTCCACTTTGTTTCCTTTATCACAGATTTGAGAGACACTCAACAGGCTACATTTCAGACCATCAACATAGTACACATTCTCAATTGAGTGCTCAAGAGATCTTCCAACCCTTCCAACGCCGAGAATGTACCCCTTTTTTCCATTGCCAAAGGATACATCTCCTCCTTGCAGGGCTTTCAGTGAGAGAAAATCCATGGTGTTCCCAGTCATGTGCTTTGAGCATCCATTGTCCATGATCCATTGCAGTCCTAATCCTCTCACTGGTCCCTGCACATAGAAGTTAAGGGTTAGATTTAGGAACCCAAACAAGTTTGGGTCCCTTGTAGTTAGGAAAAGGATGAATAAGAGCTCTTCTAGTCCAAGCAGGAAATAATCTGTTTTCTTAGAGGGACCTTGTCCCTTCTTAGTATTCCTTTTGTCAGCAAACATTTTGTTTTTCTGAATTGACTGATTCCTGGCTAGGAAACTTTCTTTGAAGTTCCCGTTGTTCCCACAGCGGGTACTGTTGGGACCAAACACACTCACGCAAGTATACGTGGTCGTCAAGTAATAAAGTGACTAGAAAGTCGGATGTCGGACCCAAAAGGACTTATGATTAGCTTTTGACAAGATCAACTTAATTAACTTATCAGTTCATGAGATTTATCACAAGAAATATGATGATTTAATTTACTACCTAAAAGAATACCAAGTAATTAATTAACTAGAGAATCAACTAACAGACAACAACTTCGGTTTAACAATCAATGGGAGAAGATATTCCAGGGTCACGGGCTACTTAACAATCAAGTTATGTTCTTGGCCTTAATTAACTAGTTGAATTATCTGGATTTTTTATTGACAGGTTTTATATTACTCATAAGAATCTTTCGACTTCTTACTTGCCTATTCAAATTAACTCAATGCCTATATGTCTATGGAACCAAGATTAACAAGAATGCAATTACACTTCGTGTATTTCAACCAAGCAAGGCAATTAGGTATATGTCTATCCTGATTGCGAATTTGTTCCCCGATGCCCGGGTTCAAGAACTTGCTCTGTTTAATTCTATATGCAATTTAGAGTTCCCACTTTCGAGTTCAACTCTAGATTCGTAGATAGTATTTCACTGTTAGCTACTCAGTAAAATAATTAAGAACAGAATCAAACAAATAACCCAATATGATAAAATCAACTTGTTCACTTTAAGCCTTGAAAATAACAATCTTGTTTTGCCCATGACCCTAGAATAATTGGGTTCTTAGCCACACATATTCAAACAATCACCAAATATTATATTTTTCAACATACAATCAAGAGTTGTTGGAAAGGATCAAAAAGAATTGAATGAATCCCTTCTCCCAAGTGTTTTTCTTAACTTTGTTGCTCCCAAAATTCAATCCTCCTCCTCTTGGGCGGACTCCTATGTTTATATAGGGTTTGGGGCTTAAAATCCCATGTTTTGCAGATTAATCCCTGAAGTTTGCGTGTCCCGCCGCGGTCGACCGCGGTGGTCAGCCTTCAGCTCTTTACGTTGCTTGATTATTTGGTGCACTTCATGGGTATTATTTGATTGGCCTCCTTTTCCCATAATTGATTCCATAAATGCTCCAAAGTTCTCTTCTTGTGATATATAACGTGCAATACATGAAAAGCATTAATCAGAGCCTTTTGTTATCAATATTTATATTAAAAGCAATACAAAATGTGGTTCATTAGGGGCCTAATTATAGTATAATTCATCTATTATCAACACCCCACACTTAAACTTTGCTCGTTCTCGAGCAATTAAACCACACTTTTAGGCCTAATCTTCTAATGCACCACCCTTTTATGCCACACCTGCCATTTTACAAGAACACTCCAAGTTGTGCAACAGCCCCACCTCAAGTGAAACTCTAATGCCATGCCACACTTTTTCTTACTTTCAGTACTCTAGATAGAGGTGAAGATTCACCTTTTCTTCCTGAATCGCATGCTCTCACATCACACATTTGAGAGAAGTTCCACAAATATAAAATCACAGAGAACATGAACTTTGGATGGAAAGAATTCACTCACTCTCAACAAAGAACATTCACATGCCACACAGATACACCATAGGCTTGCCCGTAGTGTAATACTCTACTAATCGAGCTCATTCAGTCTAGGATCAAATATGACTTTATTTGGTTGTAATGTAGGCCACGAGACGGGTAGGATACAATTAGATATAAGAGTGACTACACCTCCCTAAGCACTTTAATACATATACTTTAACATTCACCCCATACTTATGTCAAACCAATCTCCGCCTTCAGATCAATATTATTACCCCATACTTCTTTAAGCACAATTACATCAAGAGTCACCACTTATCAATGAATTTTTGTTTTTTTCAAGTGACTCTTACTTTTTTCAAAACAGTGCACCTTTCTCCTTATTTCATTAGTTCCACTCAAAAGCCAAACCAAACACCCCACACTTTAACTTTTATACAATTCATAACACTTCAAGTGCTCATGAGAGGTTAAAAGGTTCAAATAGATAGTCCATTCAAACAACTGGGTAAGGCTTGTAATGTGGTTACCAAAGAAACAAGATTACATGATCAAAGGGGTTAACTACGATACAGATCAATTAGGCGGATAAAATACACATATCTAGCTCAACAAAGAAACGCCTATATCACTTCCAAGACTTAACAAAACTACTATTTCGCTTCGTACACACACAGGGCAAGTTCTCGGTATCACATGCAGACATAGAATAAGATGTACTACCTCACACACACTTGGCGCATAATCCATTCCGAAGTGGTTCATCAACACACTCAAGTGAGAATTCAAGTTAGACAATGTGTGCAAAATTAAGGCATAAAAATTAGGAGTCTACAAGTGAGCTTAAGCGTCGCACCCTCGAGTTCTTTTTGATTGTTTACAGGTATGTACACTGAGGGATGCATTCTCGCCCTTACCCATATTTGCCCAAGAGGGTTCTAAAAGTCCTAAAAAGAAAAAAATCTACCTAACCCGGTTCAAGATAAACCCTAGGAAAAGAACCGTGGTCAAAAGAAAACCCAAGGGGGAGTTACTACACTACCTAAAATAAATAAAAAAAATCTTTTTACGACTTTAGCCCTCAAGAAACCCGTCGAACAGTGTCCATCGTCAGGCCAAATCGGTGATACAAAACACAATTAAAGACACAATATACACAAAAAGAAAAGAACAGAAAAACAAACAAAACAACTTACATCTACATTCATACAACAACAATAAAACGGTCTCCCACCCCACACAAAAAACTATGGCATGTCCTCATGACAAATCATAATAAAAGCACAGAGGGGTAAGAAAACTTCCCTGGAATTCACTCGGAGTCGGAGACGGAGGTGGGGTCCATGTCGCAAGCCCTCACAATTGCGCGGAACCACGCCATCATTCTACTCTCGGATTTAGCAAGCCGTCTGGACATTGCATCCAACCGTACGTGCAAGCCATCTACGAGGTGCGCAAGGTAGCCACCTCCTCCTCCAAAGTGGGAAGTCTGGTGCCCGACCTGGACCCAGAGGGTCCTGAACCATCGTGGGATCTCCGTGGTGTTGCAACAGGGGGTGGGAAAACCTCATGATCATCAATCTCAATGGGCGCGGTGACATCTTTTCCCACATTTATCTTAGCAACGCGGAATGCAACCTTCTTTGCCAAATTTCCATCACTAGGGTTGGTGGGTACATCTGCCAGTTTGCACAACCTTGTGACAAGTGAGGGGAAGTAAAACCCTTTGGTTAGCAGCGATGACCTGATAAGCATTTCATCCCCAATGATACGGGAAGCATCGAAGTCCATCATATTGATGAAACACCATACCAACAATGCCCGCAGGCCATTAACATCAGTAGTGTATCTAGTGGGTAAGAACCGGCTACAAATCACGGTGAACCAACACTTGGCCTCCCAAGTGAAAGAACTAGAATGGAGTGTAATGTTCTCCTTCACCCAGAGAGGCTGACCACCCATGCAGATAGATTCAACGATCATGTTCCAATTCACCGATAGAGATTGATGGGCCTGATAGTAATCGACTTCGCCGGTGAACTGTAGTATCCTGTAAACATGACAAATTCTCGCCACGGAGGCCTCTACCACCTTGCCCCTAACAATGACCGAGCGACACATATGTTCCGGGCAGTTCGCATAGAACTCCCGAACCATCATCATGTTGGCTGTCTCCGGCTCCTCAAACAAAAATTCCAACCCTCGCCGCCAGATCCCCTCATACATGGCAGGGTTTTTATCTTGGAGGGCTGATGGGTCTACGGGTACTTCATGGACACAAATTTTGGCAGCCTTTGCATTGAATCGGTCCTCTGCCTCCTGGGATAGAAAACGGGTTATGTCCCAGGTAGGTGCTGAAGAGGTGCTTCCAGTGTTTCTGCGCTTTCGGGGGGCCATGATTCCTGCAACCAGAGAGGGACACAATTAGGAGAAGCCTAGCAATGGGCCAGTCGGGTGGGTACTTAGACTTCACCACCCGCTGGCACCAAACAACCCAAACTCGCCACGCAAGGCCAATGCACAACATGGAGGGGGGCACCCATATTAAAACATACAATACAAGCCCCCAACATACTACATGTGCTTCAAATTTCAACATACCACCCCACGTAGGCCCCTACAACAGTGATATCCACCAAGTATGACCACAAACGACCCACATAGGCCCCCAAATCAGAGTAAATTGTAGTCTATTGCAACACCCATGCCACATTAACTACCCCACCCCACACAAGATGATACTAACATGGAACAAACCCCCACCCATCACAATATCAACCCAAAAGTGGCCACACCCACCATATAACAACAAAAAACTTTGTGGGTAACAACCATTGTATAATAATAACTAAGATCGACAAAATAATCAAGTAAAAGGTAAAAGTTACAAAAACAAAAAGAAGAGAAAATAAGAAAACTTACTTGGAGAAGATGAAAATGGTGGACCTTGGGTGGAAGATGGTGATGGGGACGAGTTTTTCTTGGTTGGGGGGAAGGGAAAAACGAGTGGGAAGGGGGAGGAGAGGAAGAAAAAGAGAGTAAAAAGGGGAAGGGATGTTGGGTTTTTTTTGGGGGGGAGGGGGGGGGGGGGGGGGAGAAGGAAGAAGAGAGTGAAAAGGAGAAGGGAAAAGAAAAGAAAAAACGTTGGGGAGTTGGGAAAAGGGAGGGGGAGGGTTTATGGGGAGTAGTGGGGGTTAATGGGTTAAAATAAAATAAAAACAAAATTTTTTGAAGTCAGCGGACTTGCCTGGGCGCGATCAGGGTTCACCGCGGTCGCGGTGAGTTTCTGTGAGGGACTTTTACCGCGGGCGCGGAGCGGTTATGAGGGCTTCTTCCATCGCGGTTGCGCCGCGATGACGATTTTCGAGGCTTGTCAGATTGGTTTTGCAGTTTACTCAGTTTTTACCTCGTTGTCACCTTACCAGATTTGAGTTATGCCCCAGGCTTTTGCTCAACACCCTCCGCACTGTCCTGCTCACCAAAAACATGTTAACAAAATACTACTATCATGTTTTTCCTCCCATGCAACGCCTGATTTAATGTCGCGGAACGACGTGTACAACAATCAATGGGCTGCCTCCATAAAGCGCCTGATTTAATGTCGCGGCACGACTCAACACATGTTTATGCATCAACCAAGTCCATCGAGGTCTTGTGACGTGGAATGTCACCACCCCAATAGTGCTTAGTTCTCTAACCATTTACTAAGGATGTGCCTGTCGAGCTCATATCACGCAACTTCACCGCTCCGTGAGGACTTACACTTACCACAACGAAAGGACTGGACCAACGAGATTTAAGCTTTCCGGGGAAAAGCTTCAACCTTGAGTTGAACAAGAGAACTTCCTGGCCTGGTTCAAACTCACGTTGTTTTATGTGCTTGTCATGCCACCTTTTCGTCTTTTCTTTATATAACTTGGCATTTTCATATGCGTGCAGTCGAAACTCATCAAGCTCATTTAATTTCAGCAATCTCTTTTCGCCAGCTGAGTCCATCTCCATATTTAGCTTTTTAATTGCCCAATAAGCTTTGTGTTCCAGCTCAACAGGAAAATGGCATGCTTTCCCATAAACCAACCTATAGGGAGAAGTCCCAATGGGGGGTCTTGTAGGCAGTTCGATATGCCCACAATGCGTCATCCAATTTTGCGGCCCAATTTTTTCTATTCCCACTCACTGTTTTCTCCAAAATCTGCTTCACCTCTCTGTTTGACACTTCCACTTGACCACTCGTTTGGGGATGATAGGCAGTGGAAACCTTGTGCTTGACCCCATATTTTGCAAGAACATTATTCAGCAATTTGTTACAAAAGTGAGTACCACCATCACTTATCAACACTCTAGGAGTCCCAAAACGTGTGAAGATGTGCTTCTTGACAAAACTTACCACCACCTTTGCGTCATTAGTAGGAAGAGCAATGGCCTCAACCCACTTAGACACATAGTCAACCGCCACTAGGATGTATTTGTGACCATTTGAATATGGGAATGGTCCCATGAAATCAATCCCCCAGACATCAAAAAGCTCAACTGCTAGGATATTCTGCAGGGGCATCTCGTGCTTCTTTGTGATAGTTCCAGTTCTTTGGCATCTGTCACAACTTTTAACAAAGGCATGTGCATCCTTAAATAGTTTTGGCCAATAGAACCCTGATTGTAGCACTTTTTGAGCAGTCCTGTCCCCACCGTGATGACCGACGTATGGTGAGGCATGGCAGTCATGTAATATTGCATTCATCTCTTCCTCAGGGACACATCTACGTACCAACTGATCTGCGCACTGCCTATACAAGAATGGCTCATCCCACATGTAGAGCCTCACATCATGTAAAAATCTTTTTCTATTGTCAGGTGTCAATTCCGGTGGTGTCACCCCACTTGCAATAAAATTCACATAATCAGCATACCAAGGGGCCTCACCAGAGATGATTGCTAACAACTGCTCATCGGGGAATGTTTCTTTGATTGACCCCCCTTCATCTACGTGGCTTCGATTTTCGAGTCGGGACAAGTGATCAACTACTTGATTTTCTGTCCCTTTTCGATCTCGAATCTCTAAGTCAAATTCTTGCAAGAGTAGGACCCAACGAATCAGTCTTGGCTTGGCGTCTTTCTTCTCAAATAAGTACCTGATAGCTGAATGGTCTGTGTAGACGATGACTTTTGTCCTCACCAGATAGGATCTGAACTTGTCAAACGCCCACACCACTGCAAGCAACTCTTTCTCAGTAACTGTGTAATTCATCTGGGATGGATTCAGAGCCTTGCTCGCATAGTAAATGGAGTGGAAAATTTTGTTTCTCCTCTGCCCCATAACAGCTCCGATTTCTATGTCGCTTGCATCGCACATGAGCTCAAATAGATGCTCTCAGTACGGAGCGACAATGATTGGTGCAGTCACCAACTTCCCTTTCAGCTCCTCAAACGCTTTCAGACATGCATCATCAATTTGAAGGGGACATCTTTCTCTAAGAGCCTGCACAAAGGAGAAGACACTTTCGAAAAATCTTTAATGAAACGACGATAAAAACCTGCATGGCCCAAAAAACTGCGAATGCCTTTGACGGAGATCGGTGGGGGCAATTTTTCAATCGCCTCCACTTTTGCTCTGTCCACCTGCAAACCATTATTAGATACTTTATGCCCCAAGACTATACCCTCACGTACCATGAAGTGGCACTTTTCCCAGTTTAGGACCAGGTTTGTCTCTTCACATCTAGCAAGTACTTTATCAAGATTCATTAAGCAGTCATCAAAGGAGTGCCCAAACACAGAGAAGTCATCCATGAATACTTCCACACATCTTTCAACCATGTTAGTAAAAATAGCCATCATACACCTTTGAAAAGTCGCAGGTGCATTACAGAGACCAAAGGGCATTCATCTGAACGCATACGTGCCATATGAACATGTAAATGTGGTTTTTTCTTGGTCCTCAGGGGCTATAGCAATTTGATTATACCCCGAATAACCGTCCAGGAAACAGTAGTATTCCTAGCCAGCTAACCTGTCAAGCATTTGATCAATAAAGGGGAGGGGGAAGTGGTCTTTCCGGGTGGCATTATTCAATTTTCTATAGTCAATGCAGATTCTCCACCCGGTGGCAGTTCTTGTAGGAATTAAATCATTATTTTCATTGACCACCACGGTCATCCCCCCTTTCTTAGGTACACATTGAACGGGGCTCACCCACTTACTGTTAGAGATAGGAAATACAATACTTGCATCAAGCCACTTAATCACCTCTTTTCTTACCACATCTTTCATGATTGGATTCAATCGGCGTTGTTGCTCTACACTTGGTTTGTGCCCTTCCTCCATGAGAATTTTGTGCATGCAGAAAGTTGGACTAATGCCTTTTGTGTCAGACATTGTCCACCCAATTGCTCTCTTATGCTCCCTTAGCACTCAATAACTTCTCTTCCTGCAATTCAGACAAGCCAGAGGAAACAATAATAGGTAAAGTGTTAGAATTACCCAAATAAGCATATTGAAGGTGAGGGGGTAGGGGTTTAAGCTCCAATTTTGGAGCTTCTTCGATTGAGGGCTTTGGAGAGGTCCCACTCGGCCTATTGAGGGGCTCAAATGGGATTCTTCCCTGCAAGTATGCACAAGATGCATCAAGGATATGCAACATCTCCTCAACCTCCTCATCAATAATCATGCTATCAAACAACATAAGTGCTTTTTCTAGAGATTCGTCTAGATGTACACTCGTGTCCTGGATTTTCTCATCAACCTCAATAACATATATCATGGAGAGCTCCTCATAGTGGCGGGGGAGTTGGATTGCTTTGTACACATTGAACTCTGCTTCTTCGTCATCCACCCTCATTATTATTTTTCCCTCTCTCACTTTGATGATTGCATCGCCTGTAGCCAAGAGAGGTCGTCCCAGTATGATTGGAACTTGTTCATCAGCCTCAAAGTCAAGAATAATAAAATCAGCGGGGAAGATGAATTTCCCAATCTGCAAGAGCACATCTTCAATGACTCCCTCAGGGTAGGCTATTGATCTGTCAGCTAATTGCAGCATCACAGTGGTGGGTCTTGGAGCTCCCAGGACCAATTGCTTGAACAAAGACAAGGGCATCAGATTTATGCTAGCCCCCAAATCACACAGAGCACGACCCACATCATTATTGCCAATTCGCACAAGAATGGTGAAACTGCCAGGATCCTTAAGCTATTGAGGAAGCTTGTTTTGGACCCTTGAAGTGCACTCTTCAGTAAGTGCAACTGTCTCAAACTCAGTTAATTTTCTCTTGTGAGCCACTATATCTTTGATGTACTTAGCATATTTTGGAATTTCACGAAGCACATCCACCAATGGAATATTTAATTGAATCAGGCTCAACATAGAGAGAAATTTGCTGAACATGCGATCATCATTCTTCTTCTGCAACCTCTGGGGAAATGGGGGTGGTGGTCTGACAACCTCTGCTTGCTCTGAACCTGCATTATTTGCCTTTGCCTCAGGGGTTGTCTTAGGGATCAGTCCTCCCTCAGGTATAGGCTTGTCCTTCTTTTTCTTTGGCACTTCTTCTAATTCCCTACCGTTTCTGAGTGTAACTGCATTTACTTGCAGATTTTTCTCTGTATCACTGGGAAGGGCACCTGCAGGTCTAGTATTTTGATTAGCTGCTAACAGCCTCATCTGCCTCTCGAGATTCCTGAAATCAGTCTTGAGCTGTTGGTTGTCAAGCAACAACTTCTTAAGCAAGTCATTAGTACTCTCCTCTGCCTGTTGAGGTGGTTTCTGGGGTTGATTGAAATTACTTTGTGGCCTATATTGATTCTGATTTTGCTGATTTCCGCCCCATGAAAAATTAGGATGATTCCTCCAATTGGGATTGTATGTGTTCCCATATTGTACCTGTTGATTCATCTGGCCCCTGTTTTGCTGCCCCACATAATATATAGACTCTGGATTTGTGGGGCACATGTCACTTACATGACCATCACCACATATCTCGCAGCAGATAGACATCTGCTGCACATGTTGTACCTATTGTGGGTGATGCATTGTTATTCTGTTCATCTGATTTGCCAGCTTTGCGATATCTACTCTCATGGCTGCAACGTCATCAAGTTCCATCACTCATGCTGCCTTTAGTTTAATTACTTTTCTTGCATCCCCATCTCCTTGCCAATTGTGATCATTAGCAGTGAAGTTGTTTAGAAAGAGTTGAATTTCATTGTATGGTATGGCCATGCAACTACCCTCACAAGCTGAATCAAGATTCATCTTCGATGCTTCATCTAGCCCATCAACAAAAGTGTGTACCAATACCTCATCAGTCTGACAATGATGTGGGCAGTCTCTGAGTGATTTTTTGTATCTTTCCCAAGCTTGACGAAGTGTTTCGCCATCTCATTGATGAAACCCAATAATTTGGCTCCTCAGTGATTTTGTCTTTTTGGTAGGGAAAAACTTAATTAAGAATTTCCTTGCCAAATCATCCCAAGTGCTGATTGAATTGGCGGGCTCCTTCTGCAACCATTCCTTAGCTTCCCCCAATAGTGAAAAGGGAAACAATGTCATCTTGACATAATCCTTGGAAACGTTCGGATAATTGTAAGTGTCCGTGATTTCCAAGAAGTTCTGAATATGCCTTTGTGGATCTTCATGAGAGAGCCCCACATACTGCCCTGTGGACTGTATCAGCTGTACCATGTACTGTTTGAGCTCAAAATGCCCTATGATATCAGGCTTCACGATAGCCTGAGTCATATTGGCCAGATTGGGCCTTTCTGCTTCTATCACCGGACGTTCCTCATTACCTGCCATCTCTATTGGTTGTGGTTGAACTCCAATGTCCAACTCTCCGTTTATTCTCGTTCTTGCTTCGACCTCCCTCCTTGTTCTATGAAGTGTGTGTTCAATTTCTGGATACAGAGGAAGGAGGGTGTTTGCGCTTCTTCTCCTCTGCATTCAAGATAAGAGCCTGCGTTGACACAACAAACAATGGAAACGTAAAACTTGAACAAACAAGTAATAAAATCTCAACTTAGTCAAATAGCTAATTTTTAAGTCCCCGGCAACGGCGCCAAAAACTTGTTGGGATCAAACACACTCACGCAAGTATACATGGTTGTCAAGTAATAAAGTGACTAGAAAGTCGGATGTCGAACCCACAAGGACTTATGATTAGCTTTTGACAAGATCAACTTAATTAACTTATCAGTTCATGGGATTTATCACAAGAAATATGATGATTTAATTTACCACCTAAAAGAATACCAAGTAATTAATTAACTAGAGAATCACCTAACAGACAGCAACTTCGGTTTAACAATCAATGTGAGAAGATATTCCAGGGTCACGGGCTACTAACAATCAAGTTATGTTCTTGGCCTTAATTAACTAGTTGAATTATCTGGATTGTTTATTGACATGTTTTATATTACTCATAAGAATCTTTCGACTTCTTACTTGCCTATTCAAATTAACTCAATGCCTATATGTCTATGGAACCAAGATTAACAAGAATGCAATTACACTTCGTGTATTTCAACCAAGCAAGGCAATTAGGTATATGTCTATCCTAATTGCGAATCTGTTCCCCGATGCCCGGGTTCAAGAACTTGCTCTGTTTAATGCTATATGCAATTTAGAGTTCCCATTTTCGAGTTCAACTCTAGATTCGTAGATAGTATTTCACTGTTAGCTACTCAGTAAAATAATTAAGAACAGAATCAAACAAATAACCCAATATGATAAAACCAACTTGTTCACTTTAAGACTTGAAAATAACAATCATGTTTTGCCCATGACCCTAGAATAATTGGGTTCTTAGCCACACATATTCAAACAATCACCAAATATTATATTTTTCAACATACAATCAAGAGTTGTTGGAAAGGATAAAAAAGAATTGAATGAATCCCTTCTCCCAAGTGTTCTTCTTAACTTTGTTGCTCCCAAAATTCAATCCTCCTCCTCTTGGGCGGACTCCTATGTTTATATGGGGTTTGAGGCTTAAAATCCCGTGTTTTGTAGATTAATCCCTGAAGTTTGCGTGTCCCGCCGCGGTCGACCGCGGTGGTCAGCCTTCAGATCTTTACGTTGCTTGATTATTTGGTGCACTTCATGGGTATTATTTGATTGGCCTCCTTTTCCCATAATTGATTCCAAAAATGCTCCAAAGTTCTCTTCTTGTGATATATAACCTGCAATATATGAAAAGCATTAATTAGAGCCTTTTGTTATCAATACTTATATTAAAAGCAATACAAAATGTGGTTCATTAGGGGCCTAATTATAGTATAATTCACCTATTATCAGGTACAAAGCCAATTATCTGGGACAGTGACATACTTGCTGTGATGGTTGTAAGGATTTTTTTCCTTTTGGAACCCAATGCCCTGCCTGTTTCCACTGTTGTTTAAGTACATGGCAGTAACAACATCTGTGGACCAGGTCCAATTTAGTGATTTTTCAAGGTCAAATTTTAATTTAACCATTTAAGCTTGAAGTTGCTTGTTTTTCTCAAGCTCACAACACAAGATTGTTTTGACATCATTTAGTTCTTTTTCAAGCTCAATATGTTTCTCACTGGCTATCTCTTTTCCTTTCTCTATGCTTGAAGCACCAGGTTCTAACTTGAGTTCCTCAATTGTTTCCTCTAGGTCTGTGATTACCACCAAAAGATCATCTCTTTCTTGTTCAAAAACATTGATTTTCTCAGCTAAAGTATTCTTCTCAGTGCTCATGTTCTCCACTGTCTCCTTTAGGTCTACTACCACTACAATTAGATCATCTCTCTCATCTTCTTCACTATTTGTTTTTTCAGCTAGTGTTTCCTTATCCTTCTCAAAATTACTTATGGTATCTTTTAGGTCCACAACTACCACCATCAAATCATCTCTCTCATTTTCTACATTGTTTAGTCTACATGTTAGAGATTCTTTCTCTTTCTCAAGATCACTTATGATTTCTTTCAATTCTACCCCACACCCAACTAAATCATCTCTAGACTGTTCAGTTTCTTCTAGATCTATGATCAAAGAATCTTTGTAGTCAACTAGGTTGTAGTAAGCATCAATAAGAACATTTGCTAATGACATTAACTTTTTTGGGGAGTAGGATTTCAGATTTCTCTGAACATCCCTGAAATTTACCTCTTCGTTTTCACCTTCTTCATCATCATCGGATTGATCCATTAGTGCGAACAATGAATCATACTCCTTGGCCTCATTCTCTACTGTCATCATAGAACTATTACCTGCTTTTGGTTCATCTTCTGATTCACTAGAGGAATCTCCCAATGCAGCAAGTGCTTGCTTCACAACATTGTCAGCAACACTCTTCCGGCTGAATCTTTTGTCTGGAACCTGGTTCCTCTTGGTTGTCTTGTCAGCGTTGTTCTTGTAGGGCTCCTGCTTCAGTAATGGACAATCCTTGATGAAGTGCCCAGGTTTTCCACACTTGTGGAAAAGATCATAGTTTCTTGGCTTGCTTGAGCTACCTCTTCTTGATATACCACCATTTCTTCGAACCATCTTTTGAAATCTCTTAGTGAGATAGGCCATGTCACCATCTTCCTCACCTGAGTCATTTTCTTCAGCTTTTAGAACCAGGTTCTTCTCCCTTTTTGGTTCTCTTCTCTCACTGTCTTTCTTCTTCTTCAGCTCATATGTCTTCAAATTCCCAATCAACTCATCCATTGTTAGAGTTTGTAGGTCTTTTGCTTCAGTAATAACATTCACTTTGCTTTCCCAAGAACCATGTAGGACACTCAGAATCTTCCGCACCAGCTTGTTCCTGGGAATTATTTCACCTAGAGAGTGAAGCTCGTTGATGATGGATGTGAATCTAATATGCATGTCTTGTATAGACTCATCATCCTTCATTCGGAACAGCTCGTACTCTATTGCGAGCATGTCGATTTTGGACTGCTTTACCTGAGTTGTACCTTCGTGAGCAGTTTGCAATGCTTCCCATATATTTTTTGTTGATTGGTAGGCTGAGATTCTATTGTATTCATCAGGTCCTATACCGCATACCAAAATTTTCTTGGCACGGAAGTTCTTCTCCACAACCTTCCTATCAACATCACTATATTATTTCCTTGTCTTAGGCACCAATAGCCCAGCTTCTCCAACCTTCTTCATAGGAACATGCGGGTTGTCACAAATGACATCCCACAGTTCGGAATCTTCAGCCATTATAAAGTCATGCATACAAGTTTTTCACCACCCGTAATACTGACCATTGACTCTAGGAGTTCGATATGTTGATTGTTCTTCAAAGTTGGGTGGAGCAGCCATTAGAGATCCTTTCTAGGTGTTAGCCTTTTACAAAGAACCTGCTCTGATACCAATTGATAGTTTCTAGGAGCCTCCAAACTGTAAAGAGACCTGGTCCTTTACCAGTTTCTTCAGAGTTATCGACTGAGACAGTAAGTAAAAAGACACGAGATTTTTACGTGGAAAAATCCCAACTAAAGGGGACAAAAACCACGACCTACACTAGTAGGATTTCAACTTCACTAACTTGTAATCTCAGCTATTACAAGACACTTTGTAATGACTCTCTTACAAAGACTTTGACACACAAACTTGTATTACACTTATTACAAGCCACTTTGTTACTCACTAGTTACAAAGACTTCAACTTATGACTACACTAGTCACAACACAAACACTGATGATTTATGAGTTTAGGATTCCTAAAACAACGCTTCTAAGAAAGCAAATATGATACAATGAAAAGGAAAATACAAGATTACAACTCAACTAAGGACACCTAACAACACGTAGTGGAACATGTCCGTCTTAGTGGAGTTGTCTTCTTGTTCTTGACACACTTGAGTCTTCAATGCAAGAGCAACACTTCAATGCTTGAGAGAGTGTTTAGTAAATACTCAAGTGAATATATTGTTTGTCCCCAACCAAGATATTATATCCTTAGGACATCCCAAGAAGTATGCCCATGCTTAGTTGGTACACTTCTTAACCAATGGGAAGTGACTGTTGCACTGTAGCGTGTACAGTTGCAGGCAATCACTTTTCTGTCACAGCTTTCCAGCTGTAGAGTTGACCTATACTTTCGTCAGTGAGAATGTCAAGGTATCAGGTCCCTGAGCTGTTCCATGTGAGTTCAAATGTACACTGCCCAGATTTCTTGAGTTTATGCTGACTGGTTGTGTTGGTTATGCATCAGGTCCTTTATCTGGTTCTTTACATAAAAGTTTGTTAGATCATCAAAACAGAATACTAACCCATCAGTATGTATGAATTCTAGATGTTTTGAGCATTAGGATACAATTTTATGTAAGTTTGTAATGTAAAAGCAATTCAACTATTTATGTCCCTGGCATTTAGCACCCTGTGGCAAGTGTATTTACAGCATAAGCAGAAGATGAAGCATATTTTCTCCTCCGTTTTGATTGATAAAAGGAGATAGGAAGAAAATAACAACTTGAGATCCTATTAGTAACAAATTATTATTTTGGTTGGTTAATTGGTCATGTTCAGGAAAAATTCAAGAGATCACCCTTCACGCTTATTTTTGTAACATACCTCTCTTGTGGTTTGAGATGTTAAGGTTCTTTGGGGGGGGGGGGGGGGGGGGGGGGGGGGGGGTGTCCCCCCCCCCTTTCCGGTCTAGCCGCAGTAAGACTCCCCTGTCTTCTCTTTCCTATCGTCCACTTCGGTGAATCCAACCCCGGAAAGATGATCTCTTCCATTAACCTCTTCCCATGAACTTCCGGAGTCTTGTGACTCGGGATGAACCTTTATCGGTGGAGGAAAGGAATATTCGTAGCTCGATCGGAGGTCAAGACTGTGGTCTGGTGGACCCCCTTGCTTTCTTTTTGCTCCGCTCGTACGTGGCAATGCCTCATCCTAGTAGGTGTCTGCGCCATTGGTCCAGCTAAACTTGCTCTGATCTAGTGTGCGTCCGCTCCTGTTCGGGTTGTGAGAGGATCAATGTTGAGCAGAAGTGGGCTCGGCGGCGGTAAGCCAGATGCTTCGCGAACCATATTCAACTTTAAGGCATTTCATTTCACTTTAATCACCCTCGTGAAGCCACCCTTGAAAGAATGCGTAATAGCTCACTGATCGAGCGCTCTTGCGCCGAAGATGAAGGGTTAACACCCCATAAATCAGATCGTGAACTCTTTCAGACCCTTAGTTTCACTTGGTTGGGGCTTAAGACACACGACTAGAAGAAAGAGATCTTTCTATTTATAGGAACGAAACTTCTTAGAAAAGCTGCGAAGACGGGACTAGTTTCAAGTAGAATCCGAATAAAGAAAAAGGCAGGGTCGGAGCAGACGTTAGTAAGTGAAAGAAAAAGGAATCTTTTACAGCTATATAAAATGAAAAGGAATCACCTTTAAGAATATTAAATAATATTGTAGAATAAGAGGGAAAGTACAAGTAGAAATAAAGATTTTTTCTCTTTTAGAGAGGAAGAGAAAGAAGAAGCAGATGCTAACTCAACCGAATAAGGAGAGGTTTTAGGCGGAAGAAAAGGGAGAAAGGGCTAAGGTTTCTAATGATAATATCTATATATATAGTATTAAAATTGCTCTTTTGTAGCCTTAATCAAGGCCGTTCAAAGCCGAATCGAATCCGTTAACCAACCCGTGGCTTATTGGCTTATTGGTATCGGATTATCGGAGTAATAGATCGTGAACGGATTGAGATTTTATAATTAACGGCTTAACAGCTTGGGGTCAGATTACTCAATTTTCTTATTGGGTAAACCGTTAACCCGTTAAGAATTTTTATATTTACGCTTTTACCCCTATGTATATAAACTTGTTACTACATTGTCGCATAAGTAGTTGTACATAGAATGATAGAATTGTCTGTAGCTAATAAAAGTCGTCTCTGGCTTCTCATGAATTATGATTGTACATGAATTGAATTACTCTCTTGGCCATAGTATTGCCTTTGTGGATAACAATGCATTGATTGTTCAAAAACTAACAGAATAGTTTGAACTATGCATTTGGTCGTCTAGTATTGATTGTTCAATTTTTTTTTGTTTGGTTTAGCCGATAAACCACCCAATAATCGCCCGATAATCGTTAATTCGATACCAATCCACCCGTTATCTTATTGGATGACTAGTAGATTACTACATTTATAATCGATAACCGACAATCCGAACCGTTAGGCGTAAATATCCGTCCAAATTCGCTTGATAAGCACCCCTAGCTTAATTATTGGATGCTGAGTTTTGTCACAACTTTACATGCGTATGCGCTTTTTTTTTCTTTCTGGGTTTAAAATTAATTGTTACAACCCTTACATTTTATTACATGTCATGGACCATGATATTTGATTTAGTACAAAATTTAATATGTTAATGACTTTTAGTATGCACCAGAAATGGTTAAAGAAAGTAGTAGTTGAAAAGAGTGAAATGCATCACATCATATAGTTAAATTGTAAAAGTTAATGAATTTAAATTATTGACATTTGTGAAAGTTGGAGTCCATTACTCAAATGATCACTCAACTATCTCAAATTACCTCCCAAAGTCACTTTGCTTTCGTTTGTAACAACAAAGTCACTGAACTATACCTATTGCTCTCAGAAGGTCACTCAACTTGATTTTTCAAAATTTGGATTGCCAAATACCTATTTTACCCTCTGAATTATAGTATTTATCTTCTTTTTATTTTTCTAAACTTTTTAATATTATGATTTCCCCTTTTTAATTTATATTATGGACTTACCTATAGAATAAATAAATATAATTTATAAATTAAAAAAATAAAATGTATTGAAGTATATATAATACTGGAATCAGAAAATAATGAGCATAGTAAAATAAATTAATTAGTATAATTTGTTAGTAATAATAATTTTATTAACAACAATATTCAAAAATTTATATACACAGTTCAGAATGAAAGAAAATAAAAGTTGTAAAATATATATTCTTTGCACGTAATATAAAAATAATTAAATAAGGGTATTTTTATAATATACATTATATATTCTTAAAATTTATGCTCAATTATATAATTATGTTTCTGCCAACTTTCCGAGGACACAAAGTTACGTTAGCGGAAAGTATGATGACTATCTGTATAGGGTAAAATATGCTATGCTAAGTCGTGCATGGTGTTTTTATAATATAATTGAGCATAATTTTCAAGAATATATAATGTATATTATAAAAATACTTTTATTTAAATAATTATTTTTTATGTGCGCAGAATAATAATTTTACCACCTTTATTTTCTTTTATTCTGAATTATGTAAATAAATTTTTGAATTTTTGTTGTTAATATTAAAATAATTATTACGAACAAATTATTCTAATTAATTTTTTTACTATGCTCTTTATTTTGTTATTCCAGCATTATAGATGCTTAAATACTTTTTATTTTTTTAATTTATAAATAATATTTATTGATTCTTTAGGTAAGTCCATAATATAAATTAAAAAAGAAAAATTATAATATTAAAAAGTTAAAAAAATAAAAGAAGATAAATATTTATAATTTAGAGGGTAAAATAGGTATTTGACAATCCAAAATTTGGAAAATCTAGTTGAGTGACCTTCTGAGTGCAATAGACATAGTTTAGTGACTTTGTTGTTACAAACGAAAGTAAAGTGACTTTAGGAGATAATTTAGGATAGTTGAGTGACCATTTGAGTAATGGACTCTGAAAGTTGAGTAGAAATGGAATGGTATCAAATATTACGAAGATCTAAAAACGCAACTATTATATAAATCGGAACGGGCGAGTAATATTTAAATTTTACGCAATTTTACCTTTTAATCAGTTTTCAGCATGTGATTCATGCATGTTTGGTGCCTATGTATATCCTGGTTACTTGGCACATTAATTATAATTTATTGTCTGTGTATAAAATTGTGGCCTCTAATGAGAAAGAAATGTAGTGTCTGTAGTGTATAATTTATCTATTAATTTCCAAATTGATTAACTACATTTTTATCCATGTATCTAATGACTACAGGATATCACATAGAATAACAGTTATAATTTGAAGTTAAAGCTCACCAAAGTTACCTTCTATACAGCTCGCGCATTAAAATGTTTACATGCACCACAGGGTCCGTAAGATGTATGAAAGTTACACACATCGCACCTTTTGTTGATCATATTAAAGCCTGTGGATAAGTAAACGACAAATTTCATCTTGCAAATTTTGTTATTATTAGTCGTATTTTGTTGTAGAATATTATGTAGATTTTCTTGATATTTCAAGGGTAGAAAAAACCTTTCTTTTTTGGGTATTAAATAATGCAGATTTTATTTTTGTCCGTCAAAAAAAAAAAAAGTACTACTAGTTGGTTAAATATCTAGGAAAAAAAAAGTGCAGCATTTACTGGCTAAGGAAGGATAATCAATTTTGTACCTCTTTCCTATTTTTGCTTTTTGAAAGCATTAAAGGCAAACAAAATTAGAAATATTTTTTAGTAGGATTGTGCCGCTATAATTCGGACAGTAGTTGTAGTATGAACATCAGGGCTATCTATGGCTCCTACTTTTGTAATGATGCATATTAGTTATATCTATCTATCTCTATATATATATAATATTGGAACTCTTTTTAACCAAAAAAATATTAATCAAAAGAAGTACAGTTGTTCAACGATGCCCTAAGTTTAATCATATAATAAAATATCATACTAATTAAACTTAGCTAGCTTATAATATTACGACTTGGTTGATAAAGTATCATAAATGATTACAGAAAACTTCTTACCAATATTATTATTTATAAGTTTTATCTTTTTCTACTTGAGAACACATATTTATATGAGTAGTCAGGAAAAACAAAAATTGTATTAATTTGGTCATACGTAAATCAAATGTATTAATGTAAATATTTGGTAGTAGTAAATTCTTTCCAAATACCTTGGGTCATCAATGTCTCCTTCCAACTATGCAAACAAATGCAAAATCTTCCATATTAATTAGAGAACATATTCATATTTGTATATAACATTGCCATTCCAAGCAACAAAAAACATCCCAACATCTCTTGTCAAAAGTAGCACATTATCTACCAAAAACTTCCACCTTGTTTGCATATCTGTTGCATCCAAGGAAGAAAGAAAATGACAAGGAAGAAGGTGAAGTTAGCTTTCATAACTAATGACTCGGCAAGAAAAGCAACATTCAAGAAAAGGAAGAAGGGTCTGATGAAGAAGGTAAGTGAATTGAGCACCCTTTGTGGTATTGATGCTTGTGCTATTATTTATAGCCCGTACGAGAACCAACCTGAGGTATGGCCAAACACCATGGGAGCTCAACGCGTGGTCGCGGAGTTCAAGAGAATGCCAGAGATGGAACAGAGCAAGAAAATGGTGAATCAAGAGAGTTTTATCAGACAAAGGATTGCAAAAGCGAGCGAGCAGCTGAAGAAACAAAGCAAAGAGAACAGAGAGAAGGAGATTACTGAAGTTATGTACCAGTGTTTGGCTGGAAAAGGGATGCAGAATTTGAACTTGGGGGATTTGAATGATCTTGGTTGGGTTGTTGATCAGAATTTGAAGGAGATTAATAAGAGGATTGAAGCATTTAAAAAAGGGGCTTCCACTTCTTCTTCTGCTGCTGTTGTTTCACAGGCTGTTGCTCCTCCACCAGTTGAGCAAAAAACAGTGGTGGAATTAGGGTTGGAGGGGATGCAGAGGACACAAACAGAGTGGTTTAATGATTGGATGAATAACAACACGAATGAACAACAGATTGGATTTGGACATGGAGATGAGATGATTATGCCTAATTTTAATGATAACCACAACACTAGCATGTGGCCTAATGCTTTCTTTCCTTAGATTTATTTTTCATGTTATGTGATCCCTTCTGCATGGAGTTTCTTCCTTTTGCCTTTTTTATCCTTTGTTATTTTATGAACCAGATTCAATTCGTAATGGGTTTTTATCCTCTACTTAATCCTTATTTTTTGCTTCGTCCATTCGGTATTTGATTGTTTAGAATTGATAATATAAGAAGTGATAAATGAAGCTAGGGTGGTTAATTGAAATTGGCAGTACTTCCTGTGCAAGCACGTAACACGAGAGAAATCCAAGAGTTGCTTTTTCTTATCAAAGTGCTGATATGAGAAGAAGAAATGGGATGTGGATTTCATTTCTGTTGATATCACATATTTCAAAACATGACCTTACTATTGCTTGTTTTATGAAATATGGACGTGATTGGAATTTGGAAACTTATAAAGTGTTTACAATATATATTGTGATTTCTTTGTTACTAAAGTATATAATCAATACAAAGTGCCTCCTTGAATAGCTCATTAGCCTAAGTTCTAACAACAAAAGTAACCTTCAAATTTTTATTTCCTTTATTCTTCTCTAACTTCTTAATTGTTAGGATAGACAACACAAAGAAAGGCGTAAACAATCTCTATGTACCATAAGTATGCATATGCGTGTGTGTAAATAAATGATTTCCTCAGGTGATATTGATATTTGAAATAAACTCTCAGGAAAATTAAAGATGTTATCTTCTAGCCGAGATTAGCAAAGCTTGAATTGTATGAATTATTCCCAAGACCAAGCCAACCCCATCCATCAATTAGTTGCTAACTACGTTCGAATTCCGTTGTTTGGAATTATCCCTTTAATTATTAAATAGAGAATTTTCCTTGAAACTGAATAGCCCGTTAGTCACATACTTGAATCTGTGAACTATTCCCTAGTCAACCCTACCTATCCATCGATTAGTTGCTTGCAACTATATTCGCAATTTTGCAGTTTAGAATTCTCCCTTTAGTAATTGAAAAGGAAATTTTACTTCAAATTACTGAAGTCCCTTTTAGTGACATACTGAAAACCAAAAGAACAAAATATCATAAATTCCGTAGCAATAGAACCAAAATACAACATCCATATGTAAAAGCAGACACAATGTTGGCGGATCTCTTTGTATGTGTTGTCCGGAAAGAGAAAATAAATTTAGGGGAAACAAATATTAAGCAGAATACAATTTTGCAGAGAATAGGATAATGACAAACTCTCAGAAAAAATGGAAAATATTATCTTCTAGTTGAGATTAGCAGAACAAATTGTAGAGAATAGGATAATGACAAATAAAGTTAGTGCAAGATTGAAGTTTAGTTTTTTACAGTTTTTGCCGAGAAAATTTCTGGCGAAAAGGTTGTCGATGAGCCAGTAAGTAGCACCAACGGCGGTATTCGTATTGTCGAGTTCGGCGGCAAGCGTATGAGATAACAGTTGGCTTGATAATGTTATCTTTCCATGAGGACTGTTCAGGCAGCCTTTTCTTCCTCTGCGTGGAAGAAATAAGAGGAGTAGAAAAGGCTGTGACGTTTGGAGGTAGAGTGAGAAATAGGGGTTGCTTTGAGTCACGAACCAAAATATTGTCTTTATGGACAAAAATAACATTAATAAGTCTAAGAAAAGTAACTTTTCTATATATAACGCGAAAATTATCCGTACTATACTTTAATACATGAATTAATTGTGTTATATATATAACACATAAAATTATTATAAAATCACTATGTTATACATGAAACCGCTGGTTGGTCCATTGGTTGAAGGGTAGTTATGAAGATGGTTTTGTCCTTGAGGTATAAGGTTCAAACCCCTACACTGACATTCTTGTATTTTCCTTTTTCTTTTCATTATTTTGTTTAAGTGTTTAGATATAAATATTTTAATAGAGAAGTCTTTTACTATTATTTTTAAAAATCAACCAATACTTTTAATAGTTGTTATTTTGTGTTATACGTAAAATAAAATTATTATTTTTCCTTTTATTTTCAAATTATAATTATGAGTTTTATTTTATAGTTAAAATTTCCATAAGAGAATAATATATATAGCTTAATCTATTGGTTGAATTATTTTATTTTTTGATATCTTTCTTTCTAAACTTAGTTAGCAAATATATATTATTCAATAGATAAGAAAAAAATACAATCCAAAAAATAAAAAAATATCTGGACATCTATATTATATTAAAAGGAGAGTAGTGAAGCATGTGGTTAAGTCAAGTGGCAAGCTAAAAAAGAAGCCACTTGGTAATTTTAAAACAACCATAGAAATTTGAATTACAAATAGAAACATAATTAATGGAAATAAATTAATAAATCTTATACTCAATTTAAATAAATCTTAGACAAATCTAATATATATATCTACATTTAAATTTATATGTATATTTGTAGCTATATCTATATATGAAATAGAATATTCATATAATATTATTCCTTTTATAGAAATAATTAGGTATTTACAAATTAAATATTATCATATAAGGGGTAGTATTGGTGATGACCCAAAAGGTCATCCCGTGCAATTTTAGCTAAATCAGTGTCCCGAGGTCATGAAAGCTTCATTTTATCTCATCTCGATGTGCGTGTGCAACACAGGCGCGTAGTCGGGAAGTCGTTATGTGGAAAATTGATAAAATGATGTTTTCATAATAATTATTTGAATAAAGTTGACTTTGGTCAATATTTTTGGTAAACGGACCCGGACGCGTGATTTGACGGTCCCGGAGGGTCCGTAGAAAAATATGGGACTTGGGCGTATGCCCGAAATCGAATTTCGAGGTCCCGAGTCCGAGAAATGAATTTTTAAAGAAAATTATTTTCTGAAAAATATAAAGGTTTTTGAGAATGAGATTTGATGTGAAACTTGTGATATCGGGCCCGTATCATGGTTCCGGAGCCCGGAACAGGTTCAATATATTTTATATGAGTTATCTGTAAAATTTGGTAAGAAACGGACTTAGTTTGACGTGATTCGGACTAAAAATGGAAAATTTGAAGCTTAAGAAGTTTTGGAGAATATTTATAGATTTTGAGGTTTAATTCGTGGTCTTTGATGTTAATTTGGTGATTTTATTGCTCGAACAAGTCCGTAGGATATTTTTAAGGTTGTGTGTACTTTTGGTTTTGAGCCCCGAGGGCTCGGGTGAGTTTCGGGTAGGTGTCGAAGTGCAAAACTTAGGAAAATTTCTGGTGTAAAATAATTTTTCTGGTGTCTGGTGTTTTACTCTATGCGATTGCATAGGTATAGTCGCGATCGCATAGCCTTGTGGAGGGGGAAGGGTCAGTTACACTGTGCNACTGTCCGCGATCGCAAGGGTGAGGTTAGGGACTCAGTGCGATCACAGTAGCTCCTTCGCGATCGCAGAGCTTTAGCAAATCAGTCCTCTATGCGATCGCAATCCCTTCTTCGCGATCGCATAAACTAAATTCGTCCAGTGATTTTAAATACCCAAAAAATAGAATGCATTACGGGATTTTACCAAAATTCACAAACCCACTTCTTCTCCAAACCCCATAGACGATTTTGAAGCAATTCTTCCACCATAACCTCTTGGGTAAGTAATCTTCAACTTATTTTTTTCCATTTTTCATCAATATATATTAGATTCTAGGCGTAAAAAATATGAAATCAAAGGTAGAAATTGGGATTTTGGGTAGAGTTAGGGCTTTTTGAATATTTGGGAATTTGACCTCGTTTTGGGGTCGGATTTCAAAATAAATTATATATTCGGCCTCGTGGGGGAATGGGTGATCGGGTTTTGGTCCGAACCTCGTGTTTGGACCAAGCGGGCCCGGTGTCGCATTTTGGAATTTTTGGAAGAATGTTGGAAAATCTATAATTAGGCTTTGGAATTGAATTGTTGAATAATTATTGATATTATTGAGTCGATTATGTATAGATAAGATTGTTTCGGAGTCGGATTCGAGAGAAAAAGCGGTGTTAGAGGCTTGATTTGCATTCTTGGAGCCGAGGTAAGTGTTTGGCCTAACCTTAGCTTGAGGGAATAGGTATATAGTCTTATTTGCTATGTGTTAATCCATGTCCAACGTATAGGTGAGGTGACGGGTACCTATATGTTGTGGTCAAGCATGCCTGTGAGTCGAACTTGATAATTCTCATTGCGTTCTTTGATATTCTCTGTGTTACGGATTTCTTATCATACTGGAAGTGATATATTGAGAGTATTTAATGATGTGGAAAGTTATTTGATTATTCGTTCGGTTGAGGATTATATTGTTGAATTATACCTCCAAGTGAGATTGGTTATAGCTGAGTCCCTTGCCGGGACAATTGAATCTTTGTTGAATATTCTGTGTATTTGAGGTTTCTGATTGTTGTATTTTCCTGTCTAATTGTTGCTTTTTGTCACGACCCCAAATTCTAACAGGTCGTGATGGCGCCTATCGTGGAATTAGGCTAGCCAACCATCACCTTACTGCGCTTTTTGTTCAATTATAATAGTTCACAATTAAATAATAAGCAAGCAACCACATCATAATTAATANTGTCACGACCCCAAATCCTAACAGGTCGTGATGGCGCCTATCGTGGAATTAGGCTAGCCAACCATCACCTTACTGCGCTTTTTGTTCAATTATAATAGTTCACAATTAAATAATAAGCAAGCAACCACATTATAATTAATATAATAAAGTATTAGCGTTCCTATATTACCTTAAACAACCTCCCAAGAACTGGAGTCAATAGTCATGAGCATCTAAGAATAAATAACTAACTCT
>ML293509.1:0-15808 GCA_005239495.1 Nicotiana undulata | reverse complement strand
GCCAACTCAGTAGTAATGAAAAGAAATCACAGTCTGAGAAATATAAAGCACACAAACAGATACACCATTCACCACAACCAGTAGAACATCAAGTCACCAAGTAGTGTTCAGCAAATTCATAAGTTCGAAATCATTTTTCAGAAATCCCTTGAAAACAAGTATATATCAATATATCTCAGTGAAATCCTCAGTAAGACTTAGTTTGAAAATGAAGTGAATCATAGTAAAATCATCATAAAAGTGCCCCTCGAGCCAAAATCATTTCTCATAACAGATGCCCTCTGGCATTCCCTGAATCACTCAGTATCAATCATCACTCAGTATCAATCATCACTCATTATCAGCCCCGCGGGCAATCATCATCACTCAATCTGTACTGGCGCTCACTGGGGTGTGTTACAGACTCCGGAGGGGCTCCTACTACCCAAGCGCAATAATAACATAAGGCCTGGAAGCCTTCTCATCTCTCTCATAAGGCCTGGAAGCCTCCTCACATCACTCATAAGGCCTGGAAGCCTCCTCACATCACTCATAAGGCCAGGAAAACTCCTCACATCACTCATAAGCCTGGAAAACTCCTCAAATCACTCAGTCAGGCACTTTCAATTACCTCTTAGGCCATAAACAAACCGGGTTCTCGACCCAAAACAGTGTTTCATTTTTCAATAAATAGTATCAAAACACTCTGAGTGTCAAAACAATTTATCAGGAAAATACTGAGCGTAATTCACAACATATCAAGTGAGGAAACACAATAAAACTGTTCCCCAAGAGGTAAACAGATCAGCACTAGGCCCCAAACACGGCTTACAGCCCAAAACATATCATAAAATATAAATACTAATTAAGCATAAGCTTAAAAATTTGGTATCGCAACTCAATAGTCGCCTAAATAGGAAAGATGTTTCCAAAGTTTCTACCTTTCATTTCAAAACCCGTAAAAGGGTGCATAGTCCGGGGTTTCATAACCTCAGGACAGGATTTCAAGACATTACTTACCTCAAAACTAGCTCGAAACTACTCCGCAATGCTTTTGCCTTTAAAATCAACTTCTGAACGCTCCAAATCTACCAAGTTCAGATTTTTATCATCAATATGTGCTTAAGGAACGAATTCCAATTGAAAGATATCAAATTTAGCTCAAAAATCCGAAACCGGTCAAAGCCCGACCCCCGGGACCGCATCCCGAAACTTAGAAATTTATACAGAAAGGTGTTCTTCATCTTCTCACGATTCCGTACATATAAAGAACACAAAAATCGAAGTCCGTTTGACCACTCAAATCGACCTCTAAAGGTCTCATAATCTCATGCCCCAAAATCCTATTTTTCTACTATTTTTCATGAATTAAAGGCTGAGATTATGGTCTATAATCACCCATAAATGAGTTTTAATGGTCAAGACACTTACCTCTATGAAGAAAACTGATTTCCTCTCTTAAAAATCGCCTCAAAAGCTTCTCCCCGTTCAAATATTGGAAGAAAACTCGAATTGCTCGTTATATATATACTTTTCACGCGTTTTACTTCTCCCAATGGATTTCTTGTGAAATTCTAATCAATTTAGGCTTTTGAATCATTCCATTTGACCTTATAATGAAGGAGATATGTAGGTTTTAAGATTTGCAAATAGTGCAGGTTTTTAATACGCCGTCAGGGACAATTTCGTAATTAACCTGAACAATCTGGGCAACCTTGGTAAAATGGCCATAAAATCCTCATACGATGCCCAAATTCGATGATTCTTTTTGCTACGGGTCCATAATTATAATACGGATTTAATACTTCATTCAAAGAAGTAATCAGAGCTCATTTGTTCAATATAATATCATTTATGGTTGAAGAAATGACACTGAAGCATAAGAAAAACGAGCACAACGCAGCAAAACCTATCCAAAACTCACCCGAGCTTCTCGGGACCCCATACAAACATAATAACAAGTCCCATTACATAACTTGAACTTAGTAGAACATTCGGAACACTCAAAACAACACCAAAACACCAAATTTACGTCGAATTCAAGCCTAAGAACTTCTAAATCTCGAACTTTTGTCAATTCAAGCCTAATTCTACACTGGACTTCACAAAATTATTCTGAACATACTCCTAAATTCCAAATCACCTAACGAAGCTATCCGAGCCATAATAATCCGCATTCCGAGGTCGTTTACCAATAAGTCAACTCTTAGTTGACTTTTCCCATTTTAAGGTTATTCTTAAGGACTAAGTGCCTGAATTCTCATTTAACCATTCCGTTTCCAAGCCTATCAACTCTAACACATTAATAACAGAATAACCAATCTATAATAAGTCAATAACAACAATTATAATGCAGGTTTCACGTAACGACAGACCGAGTCGTTACAATATTCAATCAATTCTGTTTTAACTGTCGTGAGGTTATCGCACTTTGTATGTTTAGCGCTTGAGTAAAAGACGGAACGGCCCAATAATTTGCGATCGGGGGTAGGTCCATATGTTCTATTTGGATTCGAGATACGAACTCTCTGAGCATCTCGTTGTCTTTCTGCTTCACTTTGAAGAGGTCCGACTTTCTAGTCCCTATCCTTATGGCCCGACGTGTGCTTTGATGAAGGAATCTGCTAGCATGACAAAAGGAATCAATGGAGTTGGGAGAAAAATAATATTACCATATCACCCCCCCCCCCCTTCGATAAGGTTTCTCCGAATTTCTTCAGCAGAATGGACTCAATCTATTTATCCTCTAAATCGTTCCCTTTTATTATGCATGTGTAATGAGTGAAATGCTCATTGGGGTCGGTAGTTCCATTATACTTAAGGATTTCTGGCATGCAAAATTTCTTTAGGATGGGATTAGGGGTCGCGCTTGGGGGGAAAGACTTTTGCGCGAACTTCTTCTAATCCAAACCCTTCAGAACGGTGGTGCCCCCGGAATTTGATCAACTCGGGAGTTATACATTTCTACTTTTTTGTCATTTGCTTCAATCTTTTTATCCCCTGATTCAATTCGCTTCGTGAGCTCCTCGAGCATTTTCATAATAGCGGGGTCAATCCCTGATTCATTCACGTTTGACTTCTCTGGTACTGGTTTGGCCCTGTGAAGAACTTCCAGTGGGGGCTCGGGTATGGCCCTACTTGGTGCGTGGTTCTGATTTTGGAGTTGCGCTATGGCATCTTGTTGAGCCAGCAACATTTCGAATATTAATTGAAGGCTGACTCTGCCGTCTTCACCGCCATGTGTATTTTGACCGGTTGATCATACGTCATTGCGGACGCTATTTTCGGGGTCGACGCCCAGATTTGCATTCAGGGCGACGTGGGAACTGACGTCGATGAGGTTTGCAACCGGTACTCCCTCGAGTTCAACCTGAGGTATTTGTTCCCCGGGGGCGGCTATGTTGTCGTTTTCTCCATGAAAACCAAGGCTATTATCCGCGTGTGTGGGTACTGTTTGAGAGTTCGACATGCTGATCCTGAAATCAAAGACACTTACAAGAACAAGTGTAAAGCAATGTGTGTTACAAAAATTTATACCAGGCAATCACTATTATCCTTAGCCCCACGGTGGGCACCAAACTGTTTACCCTTAAAATTGGATAACAATTAAATTAATATGTGGTTTTAAGGATATGTGATTTAACTTGGCACAAATTGATGAATACGAGAATTAATGCTAAAAATGATTGTGAAATAAAGCAAACCGATGTAAAATGCAGCTTAGCCCTCGAGATTTGATTGCCCTCGAACCAAATGAATGTATAATCAGAAAAGATGAACTGAACAACAGAATAAGAGAGCTTAAGAGAGAAAATGTATTGTATTGCTTTGTTATGCATGAATATGATCCTTACAGAATGACTGGAACTCCCCTTTATATAGTAGGAGAGTTCTACTTATGGTAATTTCTAAATATAGAAGGAAATCTCATGATTGGCCAAATAACGGTTCTTGATTTGATAAGTGCCGAGATTTCCGCCACGATCCTTGCCCGATCACGGATATATCGGCTTTTCTTTATTCGAATTAACATGATTTCTTCGGTCTTGCTCTATGCCTATCTCATTCGGTCTCGTCCTCGAATTATGAGCTTGGTAATATATCTTCATGTCGCGATCTGACGTAACACGGGACCGATCCTCAGCCTATCATCCTGGTCTTGATTAATCATACAAAATCGGGCGAGTCCGATTTTGACCATGTACAGATGGAAAGTGAGATTATGCGTTAAAAATACCGGTACTCTATTTGTCTTTGAAAGAACAAAAAATAACATATTCTATCATTATTGTTCTGGAAGAAACCATAAAAAAGAGGCATAAAAACTTTCTTAATCACAAGTAAATGCCACATAATTCAAACAGAGAACTTTCTTAATCAGAAATAAAGGTCACATAATGTCGCTGCCAATAAAATCGGGTATGATTCTTGATTTATGTATTTTATGTGAAAAAACTATAGTTCCACGATTCTAAATAACTGACAAGATTTTTATATAGATTGCTTACTGTATACGATTAAAATCGAGTATGTCCGATTTTATGAGCTCGGGGGGATGCCTCAAGATTAAGATCATAATGAAGCGAGTTCGAGCTCAAAGATACGCAGACCGAAGGATCGAGATTAGGCATGAACAACATCGAGCAACGGAATAACGAGATATCAGCGATCGACCATAGATCTCGGCGGGAATCGCAGGAGTGACAGAACCGCTAATGATTATTGACATCAATCACAAATTTTATTTCCGAAATTAGAGTTGTACCTTATTTAGGACTCTTCTACTATATAAAGAGGAACCTTGTTCCTTTGTAACCATCATATACACTTACTGAGAAATAACAATACATTGCTCTTTACTTGCTTACATTTTACAACTGTTCTTATTGTTCTTAATACTTGATCTCGAGCTCATTCCGAATCGAGGTCGATATATCACTGCAATACTGGTTTGATTTATCATTACCGTTCAATTCATTTATTTAATTCTTCATTTATCAATTGGTATTGAATCAAATCACGTATCCTTAAAACCACATTACAAGCTTAATTGTTACTCTTATTTCGAGGTAAACAGTTTGGCGCCCATCGTGGGGCTAAGGATAATAGTGATTGTTCAGTGCTAATTCTAGTAAAACACACTATTTTACCCTTGTTCTTGTCAAGAATTTTTGTTTCCAAGTTGAATCATGTCAAACTCACAAAATACATCTGCACGCGGAGACAATGGTCTTGGAATCCATGGAGAAAACGAGAATGTTATTGCTCCAGGAATCGAGTTGTCAACCTGGTATATGTCAGTTCGCACGTTGCTTTGAATGCAGATTTAGGCGCAGACCCCGAAGGAAGCGTACGCAGGAGGGTCGAACTGACGGTCGAGGTACTCAGGGTAGAGGAGACGAGTGAGTCAGTCTCCAAGTAATATTTTAAGTGTTTCAAGATCAACAAAATGCCATTGCCCAGTTGCAAAATCAGCATAGAGCACCAAATAGGGTCGAACAATAGGTTACTCACCGTATTGAGCCAGTGCTTGAAAGATCGGGTGATAATACCTCGACAACTGATCCTGCTATAATGAGGATGCTCGAGGAGCTCACTAAGAGAATAGAACCGGGAGAGAAGAAAATCGAGGCCAACGACAAGAAGGTGGAAACTTACAACTCTCGAGTTGACTAGATACCTGGAGCACCACCGATCTTAAAAGGAATGGATTAAAAGAAGTTTGTGCAGAAACCATTCCCTCCGAGTGCGGCTCCGAATCCCATCCCAAAGAAGTTCTGCATGCTCGATATACCTAAATACAACCGGACTTCTGACCCCAATGAGCACATTACTTCTTATATGTGCGCAATAAAAGGTAATGATTTGGAGGATGACGAAATCGAGTATGTATTACTGAAGAAGTTTGGGGAGACCCTGTCGAAGGAAGATATGATTTGGTATCACAACTTGCCACCGAATTCTATCGATTCATTCGCCATGTTGGCGGATTCATTCATAGAGGCACACGCTAGGGCCATAAAGGTTGCAACAAGAAAATCAGACCTCTTCAAAGTGAAACAGAGAGATAACGAGATGCCAATGGAGTTCGTTTCTCGATTCCAACTGGAACGAATATAGTTACCACCAGTAACTGATGATTGGGTTGTTCAGCCATTCACCCAAGTATTGAACGAACGGGGTTTGATAGCATCACGCCAGTTGAAACAAAATTTGATCGAGTACCCAATTATGACTTGGGCAGATGTTCACAATCGATAATAGTCAAAGATCAGGGTCGAGGACGACCAATTGGGAGCCCCTTCAGGTTCATTACATCCAAATTGGTCGACCGGTAAAAATCAGAGAGATGTTGATAGAGAATCAAGGCCAAATAAATATCGGTACCAACCATATATTGCTGTCACGCCCCAACCTTGGGGAGCATGACCGACGCTCAACCGAGTGGACCCGGTCGAACAAGCCTTTCAAACGTATTCTACCCAGCTCACTTATATTCAACAAAGGAACACCTCATCGTTTATTAACCCGGGGAGAAGTTAAATTACATAAACATGCATGCATTGCTAGTTCAGTTTTCTTTTCACCCGTTATGCAATAATCAGACTTCCAACAACACATTTCAAACTATGGTTAAGAGGAGTAAGATTTCAACATAAAACTAGTCTTTCCAACTTTCCCCGACACTCATACATGACCCACGCAAATGTCTATGGATCCTCTATAGATACAAAAGACAAATATGACTGTGTCGGTGACAAGGCCCCGGCTATACCTTAAAAATTTAGCGACTTTTACAAAAGAAGTACAACATATGCTACACATGACCCCGGGAGGAAACGGGGCTCACCAAAACTGTTAGGAGGAGAGAGAATGAGGTCACCACTATCGGCGATCAGCGCTATCTGCAATAGAACCACCTACATCCATTCAAAGATGTAGAGCCCCCGGCAAAAAGGGACGTTAGTACCATCAAATAGTACTAGTATGTATGAATAACTCTACTCTAACATAGAATATACAATAAAACAATTTCCAAAGAAACTCATGGACATCACATAGCTCATCACAAAATTAGAAAGAGAGTCACAAGTAAGGGTCACATAGTTTCCTTATTTCGTTTTTTCCCATCCCTTTGATTTATAGTCCCTTAGTTCCAAGTGCCACAATTTACAATACCACCGTGTCTTTTACACGGAGTCCGGTATCGGCCCGACCGGCTAAGCCATCCCAAGTGAGACATTACCAATATCATGATTTATACTCATATTTCTGATGTCAATGCCACCATGTGTACAACATGGAGTCTGATCTCGGCCCGACCGGCTAAGCCACTCACTTTGAGACATATCCATATCAATTAATTATTCGGTTCACATTCCTTTCCCAACATTCATCACATAGTCCTTGGTACTTGGATGCATTTAACAATTTGAGCTTATTTCCCTTCTTATTCGTTCGATAGTATTATCCTTCATATTGATAAGTTCCAACATATGATGAATTGTGCACATAATAGGATGAGCATAAAGAATAATGATTCACAATTTCTAGTAACAGAGTGACATGGTAAATAACTTAGAACAATTAGGGAACAGAAACTTTCCAACTTAACACATTAAGGCAATTATTTCACAAAGGATCCAACAAGGGACTCATACCATATATTTGAGCACCAACGAGTTCATTCTACGAAGATTAGAGTTAGTCATACATAACTTAATTGCGCTCCTTTAGACTCTACAATTATCCGGGACCCCTAGCAACCTCAATCTATTTTAACAATATAACAAATTGAACTCAGGATTAGGAAAATGATCATGGTTCTAGCTCACTTGAGCATTTTATCAAATGCTATATGTGTGTTAAGGTTTCAAGGCCCTCTTTACTGAAGGTTTCATCATCCACCACCCTCCGTCACCATTTTTAGCATACATTTTCCCCACACTCTCTTAATCACCCATGCATGCAAGATCAATAACCCTTATAACCATGGACCATCTTATTAATTACTTATTTTCAGTATAAGCTTCAAATTTTAGGGCTAAGATGTAGATTCTTACCTTTAGGATGAAGGCCTAAGTTGCTTTCCTTGATGATCTTCAGAATTTCAAGCAAGGATTGAAGAGTAATGGATGAGGATCACTCTCTCACTCTAAGGCCCCTTTATCTCACTCTAGACTATTAGAAAAATAGGCTTTAAATGGCTGGGGAAGTGCCTTATATTGATCTGGGGTCGGGTTTAAAAATTAGAAATTAGGATGCCACGACTCAACTATGCGGTCGCATATGCGACCGCAAAACAAAATTGTGGCCCGCAAACCTGCCGCAAAAATGGCCTCAACTGGGTGAAAAAGGGAAAACAAACTGCCCGAGTATGCGGACATTATGCGGCCCGCATACCTTTTCTACGGTCGCATAATGCGCCGCAGAACTCCCCTCGCAAAACTCCGGGACAGAAATGCGATGGATTATGCGGCCCACATATTAGATATGCAATCGTATTTTGGGCCGCATAACCACCCTCAAATTTGCTAGCAATCTGGATCACTCTACGGCCATTATGCGGTCCGCATAGTGGTTCTGCGACCCTATAGTGGACCGGTGATTTGCATCTCTTTGCGAATGTTCTTCCTCTAAGTCTGTAGGGTACTTTCAATCCAAAAGGTCTGAATCGGAATCTAACTGGGCATCATTTTGGTTAAGGATTTTAAGTGGCCGAGGGAAAAACTCTCGACGACTTATGAGTAAAACTGACTTCTACAAATATGCAGGTCCCACATAAGCACCTCAGCTATCGGAGTACAATTTCAGTGTTGATACATCGGGGATTGTATCGGCTATCGGAAGGATCAAAGACACTAGGTGGCCCAGACCTATACAGATCGATCCTTCTCAAAGGAACCCAAATTTGATGTGTAAGTATCATGGAACGCATGACCATAGGACTGAAGAGTGCAGACAACTGAGGGAGGAGGTAGCTCGACTTTTCAACGAGGGCCACCTTCAAGGGTTCCTCAATGATCGAGCTAAAAATCACTTCAGAGAAAGAGATGCTAACAGAAAGAATGAACAAGAAGAACCTCATCATGTTATACACATGATCATCGGCGGGGTCAACGTCCCACAAGGACCTATATTCAAACGCACTAAGGTATCGATCACCAGAGCGAAGCAGACTCGAGGCTATGTGCCCGAAGGCACTTTATCGTTCAATGACGAAGAAGCGGAAGGCATTTCTCAGCCACACAACGACGCCCTGGTAATTATTATTTTGTTAAATAAAATTCAAGTTAAACGTGTTCTAGTGGAGGACCAAATTGTACCTGCATCTCGAGTCCTAAACGACTTCAACATGGCCAGTGAAACAACGAAGGGGGAAATAATCCTACCAGTAAACGTGGTCGGAACCATCCAAGATACAAAATTCCATGTCATCGAAGGCGACATGGTGCTGCTCGGGAGGCCTTGGATCCACAACATAAGGGCAATATCATCAACCCTTCACCAAATGATGAAGTTCCCAACGACGGATGGTGTGAAAACAATTTACGAGGAACAACACGCTACAAAGGAAATATTTGCAGTCGATGAGGTGACGCCGATATCAACACCGTCGACTTAAGAAAAATCGAGCACCAAAGATAAGCAGCCGGCCAAATATCAATCACCGTCCCCAGACCCGATCGAATCGGAAAAATAGGTAGTGGACGAAGAAGAAGAAGAGGATTTTCTTACTCCTCGAACTTTTGTCATTCCCGAAGAATCAGATGCAACCAAGTCAACGATCGAGGAGCTGGAACTGGTGATACTCATTGAGTATATTCCCGAACGAAAGGTATACCTGGGAACGGGGTTGACCCCCGAACTCAGGAAAAAACTCATTTAATTTCTTATTGATAACATGGATTGCTTTGCATGGTCCCATTTAGACCTGACAGGGATCCCACCGGAGATAACAACTCATCGACTGAGCCTGGATCCCAAGTTCAGACCGATAAAGCAAAAGAGAAGACCCTAGTCCGAGGTAAAGCACGCCTTCATAAAGGACGAGGTAACCAAACTTCTCAAAATAGGATCTATTCGGGAAGTAAGATATCCCGAATGGTTAGCTAATATAGTTGTAGTCCCCAAAAAGGGGAACAAACTTAGAATGTGTGTAGACTATAAGGACTTGAATAGAGCATGTCCGAAAGACTCTTTTCCTCTGCTCAACATCGATCGCATGATCGATTCCACGGCTGGCCACGGGATTCTCACTTTTCTCGACGCCTATTCTGGGTACAACCAAATCCAAATAGACCTAGAAGATCAGGAAAAGAATTCTTTTATCACTATGTATGGGACCTACTGTTATAATGTAATGCCCTTTGGGATAAAACACGCAGGAGCTACATATCAACACCTAGTTAACAAAATGTTCAAAGAACAGACATGTAAATCAATGGAAGTTTACATTGACGACATGTTAGTTAAGTCCCTACGCGTAGAGGACCATTTGAATCTTTGCATGAACCATTCGAAATCTTGAGGAAGTACAACATGAAGCTCAACCCCGAGAAATGTGATTTCGGGGTCGGTTCGGGTAAATTCCTCGGTTTTATGGTGTCAAATCGGGGAATCGAAATCAACCCCGATAAAATTAAGGCCATCGAGGACATCACCGTCGTATATAGTGTAAAAGTCGTACAAAGGCTAACCAGACGGATAACTACCCTAGGTCGATTCATTTCGAGGTCATCAGATCGGAGTCACATGTTCTTCTCCTTACTCAAAAAGAAAAATGATTTCACATGGACCCCGGAATGTCAACAAGCATTGGAGGAATTGAAGCGATACTTATCGAGCCCAACTCTGCTCCACACTCCGAAGGCAGATGAGAAGTTGTACTTATACTTGGCGGTGTCCGAGATAGCGGTAAGTGGTGTACTAGTTCGAGAAGAACAAGGTACGTATTTTCCTGTTTATTACGTTAGTCGAACCTTAGGAGATGCTGAAACTAGGTATCCATACCTAGAGAAATCGGCACTTGCATTAATAAGCGCATCTAGAAAATTAAAGCCATATTTCCAATGTCACCTCATATCTGTGATAAAAACTTACCCACTCCGTAATGTTTTGCATGGCCTTAATTATCAGGCCGATTGGCCAAATGGGTCGTCGAACTCAGCGGATACGATATCGAATATCAACCCCGAACGGCCATCAAGTCTCAAATTTTAGCATACTTCATGGCCGATTGTACGCCAACCCTCGTACCTGAAATGGAAAAGGAACTTCTACTAAAATCAGGTACATCATCGGGGGTATGGACCCTCTTTATGGACGATGCCTCAAATGTGAAAGGTCCAGGGCTCGACATTGTTTTGAAGCCGCCCACGGGTAGCATTATTAGACACTCCATTAAAACTACCAAATTGTCTAACAATGAGGCCGAGTATGAGGCCATGATTGAAGGTATCGAGTTAGGTAAAAGCTTGGGAGCAGAAGTCGTCGAAGCTAAGTGCGACTCTCTACTGGTAGTGAACCAGGTAAACGGAAATTTCGAAGTTCGAGAGGATAGGATGCAAAGGTACTTAGACAAATTGCAAGTAACCTTGCACCGCTTTAAAGAATGGACTCTACAACACGTACCTCGAGAACAAAACACCGAAGTGGATGCACATTTGGGGTCATCGGCCGAAGAAGACGAGATCAGCTCGGGGACTATCGTTCGACTCTCGAGATATGTGATCGAGGAAGGACATACTGAAATAAATTCTACGAGCTTGACCTGGGACTAGAGAAATAAATACATCGAGTACTTGAAGAACGAAAAGCTTCCATCAGATCCCAAAGAATCGAGGGCCCTACGGACTAAAGCTGCCCGTTTCACATTAGACTAATGTTCGATGGTCCATTGGCAATGTGCTTGGGACCGAGAGATACTGACTATGTTCTGTGAGAAATCCATGAAGGCACTTGTGGGAACCATTCTGGAGCCGAGTCACTAGTTCGAAAGGTCGTCATAACAGGATATTATTGGGATAGCACGGAAAAGGACTCTAAGGAGTTCGTTCGATGATGCGATAAATGTCAAAGGTTTTCATCGATGATCTACCAGCCCGACGAACAACTTCACTCGGTCCTATCCCCATGGCCATTTATGAAATAAGGGATGGACATCGTTGTCCCTCTGCCATCGGCCCCAGGTAAAGCTAAGTTCATTTTATTTATGATTGACTATTTCTCTAAATGGGTTGAAGCACAGACCTTCGAAAAAGTTAGGGAAAAGGAAGTGATAGATTTCATATTGGATCACATCGTATGTCGATTTGGGATACCCGCAGAAATATCATGTGACAATGGCAAACAGTTCATCGGCAGCAAAGTAACAAAATTCCTCGAAGATCACAAAATAAAGAGGATATTATCAAGACCATATCACCCTAGTGGGAACGGACAAGCCGAATCAACGAACAATACTATCACCCAAAACTTGAAGAAAAGGCTAAACGAAACCAAAGGGAAGTGGAGAGAAATATTGCCCGAGGTCCTATGGGCGTATCGTACAACGTCGAAGTCCAGTACCGGAGCAACTCCATTTTCCTTAGTATATGGCTCCGAAGCCTTGATACTGGTCGAAGTCGGAGAGCCCAGCGCCAGGTGTCGACATGCAATAGAGGAATCAAACCGCAAGTCCATGAATACTAGCCTCGAGGTGTTAGATGAAAAATGAGAAGCTGCACTCGTTCGAATGGCTGCACAAAAGCAACGAATCGAAAGGTACTACAACAGGAGAACCAACCTTCTCCACTTTAGAGTCGGGGACTTAGTACTAAGAAAAGTCACCCTCAACACTCGAGATCCCAATGAAGGGAAGCTCGGCCCTAATTGGGAAGGACCCTACCAAATCCTCGACATAGTCGGGAAGGGATCGTACAAGCTCGGAACGATGAACGGTGAACCGTTGTCGAATAACTGGAACATATAACTTCTTAAGCGATATTATTGCTAAGGTATGAATTTCTCTTTTCTTTCATTTATATAAATATTTGGAACTAACTCATTGCAGGAGTTCGACCCAAGGCATCGAGACCTCAGGTTTTAAAGTACACGTTGTACTCTTTTTTCCTTAGATCGGTTTTTATCCCGAATGGGTTTTTCCGGCAAGGTTTTTAACGAGGCAACCATTATGTGCTACTTGAGGATAATTCAACAGTATCCTAGGCTTCTTTCCAATCAACCTCGAATACTAGGGAGGTATCACCCTCGGATGTTATGTGTTCGAGAAATGTACCTTGTATCAATGTGTCTCGATAGGAAAAATTCTGTAATGGGCCAAACGATCGAATGAACCATGTCCATATGGATCAACCGAGTCCCGATGAAAAGACATGTACGCATGTATAGATTATTCAAAGAAGCATTCTCTTTTCTTGAACATCTCGTGTTTCGAAGTAAATTCTCTACTACACAAATCACATACTTATGATTCTAATCTATTATGCAAAAAAATAACACTTGTGAAAAATGACTCAAGAGCCAAGTACAAACATACTTCGAACACTCGGGGACTGAATACTTGAGCTATCCGAATTCGAAGTCATAATACCTCAAAGAGTCACCCCTCGATATATAGGCCAAGGCCACCATACTCGGGGACTAACATTTCGAACAAGTTCAAAATGTTATCGGGAAATAAGTCCAAGAGACATACTCAAAGGCTATGGCCACATTACAGGCTACGACCAAAATAATGCGGTGCGGAGACTTCTGACTTCCGCAATAAATAAAATGCCTTCAAATACTTTTAAAAAATGGTTAAAAAGGCTACCCTCGGCAAAGCAATTAAAAAGGGGCTTCGATAAGATCAACCCTTGAATAACTAAAAGGCTTCAATAATATCAGTCTTCGGAAAACCTCAAGGGGTATCAAACTATCTTAACACAAACACGTTGAGGCACAAAAAAGAAAAACGGGGTTCCAATCATCGGACCTTCAAAAAACCCAACGAGTATAAAAAACATATGTTAAGGCAAAAAGAAACTTTTACTAAGTCTTTTAGCCGAAAAGGGGAAAATAATAGCCATTTTCAGAGGCCGAATCGACCCAATCTAAAGAGTCTAAGGGCCAATCTAAAGAGCCTAAGGGCCAATACAAGTAGACTTCGAGACCTCGTTCTCACTCGATTCGGACCCAAGGGTTCCGCTTCCCCGAGCTCGAATAAAGTCTATTATAGCTCGAAGATTCACCATAAAACCCTAAGGGGTATGTTACTGTAAGCTCAAAACTTACCCATCATTTGATAAAAACCTAAGGGTTCGCGTTATCCTAAGTTCAAGATTCATTCGAACTTGGTTATAAAAATAATACATTTATAGGTTCGATCAAGCCACCTCTGAGATAAAGCCTCGAGTGAATTTCTGAGCTCGGGGACTTACCCTCGTATAAATGAAAAACCTAAGTGTTTACTTAGGCTACGAACTGAAGTTCGTAAGATTACATCAATGAGAATTTTCAACATTTTAAACGAAGACAAAAAACATATCTATACTTGAAAACATACGAAGGCATTCAAATAAAAAATTTCTATTATATATTGGATGGTTTGTACAAAAGTCCAATCAAGGCCTTACACAAAAATATAAAAAGAGGAAAAATCTAAAAAGTCCTAGTTCACTCCGGGGGCCGCTTCCTCGGGATCCTCTTCTTCAACGGCCCCATCCCCATCATCTTTACTTCTGTACCCGCCTCAGCCGCCCTGTTCATCATCATCCTCATCATCAGAGGAGGCAAGCTGCCTGGCTTCAATTTCACACTCTCTGGCCCGAGCAATTTCCTAGGAAAGGTCAAAACCTCGAGCATGAATTCCCTCGAGGGATTCCCTCCGGGATTGTCACTTTTCCAAATCATTGGGCCACTGCTCCCGGTCGGAAGCCTCCCTTAGCTGTATTTGAACAACCTTAGAATCAACACGGTACATGTCCTTCATGATCTTGGTCTTCTCGATCTCCGCCTTGGCCTCAGTAACCCCGGCTTCAAGTTCCTCGACCCCCTTGGCCCGGGATGAGATTTTCTTTTTTAAGCTTCAAAGTTGGGCCTCAACTGAAGATAATTTGGCCAAGGGTGCCTCCTTATTCGCAGCTAGGCGGTCCATGCTCCCTTTCCACCGATCACAATCGGCCTTAACTTGATCGACCTCTGCCCGGAGTAACTCGATTCTTTCTACCTTCTGTTGCAGCTGAGATAGCGAAGCATTAGCTTCCACAATCGAGTTAATTCCATACTTTATCAGAAGGGTGGTTACTTGCTTGTCTAATTCGGCCTCCTCTTCACGAGCCTTGTCCAAGTCCGCTTGAAGGTCCTTTATGACCCCGTCCTTTTGGCCACAAAGTATCTTCAGGGCATTTCTCTCTTCTGATACCTTCTAGAGTTCGGTCTCACACTGACTAAGTGTCATGACCCAAACCGATGGGCCGCGATGGGTACCTGGTACCTTACTCAATCGAGCACCAATGTAACGTATCTTTCTTATTACATCATCATATACACGTGACATACGAGCCTAATAGGCCAACATACTCATTTATATACTCAAAACATAGGCCGACAAGGCCGTACAATATTTCACGTACACGACATATGTCTACAAGCCTCTAAGAGTACATAAATGTCATAAAGGTCGGGATAGAGTCTCGCCATACCAAACATTACACGTCTAAATCATACTAACCAAACAAGAAACTCCGGAGCAAATGGAGTGCACCAACATCTTCCGCTGAGAAGAGCCTACTTGGAGGGCTCTCGACCTGTCTATCGGGACCTGCGGGCATGAAACGCAGCGTCC
>ML293508.1:798-45907 GCA_005239495.1 Nicotiana undulata | reverse complement strand
GATTCCCGACACTTGATGTGTGTTGTTTGCCCTTTGTTTGGGTCTTGGATCATGAGAGAAACTTGAGAGAGTGTTTTTAGGGTTCTAAGGTATGAATATACTGAAAATGAATGACTAAAAACGGGGTTGAGGCATCTTATATATATCCATATGCCTCAAACCGCCTATGTGGGTCCCATAGAGAGCTGCTTGGCGCAGTCCCGCTAAAACGCGAATATCTCTCTACTTCGATGTCGTATAGACGAACAGTTTAATGAGTTGGAAACTAGACTCATAGATCTTCAATTTAGTTGGTAGATCATCCAATAAATCCAAGTATATTGGAAGAAAATATCAGTTACATTTGACCTAATTTTCAGCACATTATGAATGTAACTTGTGAAGACCTTTGCCAACTTTTGTTCCACAACTTGCTTTACTTCAAAACGTAGCACACGAATATCATATGACAAACATAACTCATAGAATAACCTCCTTATCATTTAGTTAACCATAGTCTCACCCTAAAGTACATGTTGTAACATTCCAAACTCGTCGACTTTCGACGAAACTTATTTTCTTCAATTGGTTTAGCTTCTAAGCTTTCCAATCCTATTGGTACTCGTTATTCATGATCTTAAATATTTGTAAACTCCAAGGTAACATTATTAACTTACTATATATTCTTCCAAATATAATCTTACTTCTGAGCTTACATCAATTGACTTACGATGTACTCTCACGTACGAAAACATGGGGTGTAACAATTATGTAGATAACCAATAATTCACTATATTTATACAGATGCTATCTGAAATCCAGCACTATAATATTTTGCTACAACACACTAGCAGTCTGTCAGATACAGTAAAATCAGAGCATATATATAAGTGCATACTGGAGTCCTTGACACATTATGTGAGCATGGAACTCCTCATTAGCCCTACATATTCGAAATACATGACAAAGAAATATTTTGTCTTCTTCCAAATAATACTTGTTTATCTCAGGCCAAATCTCCATTTAAGGAGCCTCAGAATCCACAAGGGGCTAATTTACAAACACTCACCATAGGCAACCAATACACATGAAGCCATTATCCCCTTCAGCCAGAGGCGAAATGAAGATTTGAAGCTTATATGCTTGGGATTCTGATCCTTTTAAGGTTCCTAAATTAATAATTTATGCATCTTCAATGAAATTTTTAACACAAATATAAGGTTTAGACCAAAGTTATTTGTTAAGGTTAACCCATGAGCCGTACTCTAGCTCCGCTTCTGCCTTAAACACAACATCATCTTTGTTGGTTCCCCAGGTATACGCAAGTATAGGTGGTCATCAAAGTAATAAAATGACTCGAAAGTCAAATGTCGTACTCAGAGAGACTTAAAAGAATTGTTAACTAGGTTAACTAAAATCAGTGAACTGTCCAATGTAATCAAGAATAATGGTTTTTCTATTAAATCACTTTTTCCAAAATTAACCAAGTAATCAACTAAACTAACACTAAGCAAAGGATTGTGATTGGACTTTTATTAGAGGAGATGAAGATTTCAAGGTTGTGATCGATTTATAAATCTTATCGAATTCATAATTACATATGTTAATCGAAATTATCTATGGTCTCTATTTGACCGGATAGTGTATATAGGTAGCTTGTTTCCACAGTACTATTGATAACTAGGGATTTTACCTTATTTTACACTCTTTCGTACTTAAGTATTGGATAAAATTGTATGCAAAATATTCCAAAGGCTTACTTGTTGTGCTTGTTGCATGGTTTAGTAAAAAAGGATGACAAACAGTCAAAGACTTGCTAAAAAAGGAGTGAAACCTGCAAAAGTACCAAGACCAAGCACATGCAGAGTTATATTGACCAGTGCGGACCGCGGTCCATTATAAGTGGTCCGCACTGAAGAGATTCAGAGAGTGCTTTCCAACGCGGACCACGATCCATTTTATGCGGTCCGCAGTGGAAATATTCAGAGAAGCTGTTTCCAAGGCAAAAGTCATCGCGAACCGCGGTCCAGTTTATGCGGTCCGCAGTAGTGAGATTCAGAGAGCTGTTTTGAAGGAAAAAATCAACGCGGACCGCGGTCAAGAGATTCAGAGACCCCAAACCTTGAAGGCTAGAAGACCTCCGCGGACCGCAGTCCTTTCTTCGCGGTCCGCGTTGAAGACACCACGGCCGCGGTCCAGTTTCTGCGGACCGCAGTGACCAAGTTCAGAGGTCAATATTTTGAAGCCAAAAGCCTCACCGCGGCCGCGGTCCATTTTGTGCGGTCTGCGGTGACCCCGTAGGGCTATTTTTGTCCCGAAAATTCGGCCAAGTATAAATAGTTTCTTTTCTTATTTTTTAGGTCAAGATTTGTACTGAGACATAGTGGGGAGCTCGTGAACGACTTTTATTCATCTTTTTGAGTACTTTTAGAAGGATTTCATCATTGAATCTTTCAGTTTTAGTTTACAATTCAATTATATGGATTTTGCTTCATCTATTTCTCTGATTTCTTCAGTTACTATGAGTAGCTAAACTCTTTAGCTAGGATTGTGGCACAACCCTAGTGTGGGTTTTTAATGGGTCCTTTAAATTAAGGATTAGATGTTTATGGGTGTTTGGTATTTTAGCTTATTTGTGGTTTTCATGTTAAAGTTTGTGGTTGCAAACACTAATTGGTGTTCAATTGACTTGGGTTCTTCTTGAGAAAGAGGACTTGAGTCTAGAAAATCAGCCCAACAAGGAATTGGGACGAAATCAAGAGATTGATAGTCCCAATTAACGAGTTAAACCTAGAGATAGTAATACCCTACTTGAACTAATATTGCCTGCATAATTTTGACACCTAACTGACCTCGAGAGAGGCAATTAGGGCAAAGCAACTCAAACTACCGAGAGGTATAGAGTGGCTAATTTCGTGCATTGGTTATGCCATGTTCCCTTTGCTAACATCTCTGCCTTAGGTATTGGATCCTGTTAAATATTCGCCGAGGAGAAAGTCATAACCCTAGTGCCTTTTATCAATTAAGAAAACAACCAAAAAGACATTCGTTAGTTAATTAGCAAATTACCATTAGTATAAATCGTAGTATAATTATCAAAACAAAAAGTATGAAAAGTGCAATTAAGAGCACGAACCACTACTAGATTACCTAGAAACTCAACTCCCACAATCATAACTCTCTGTGGATTCGATCCCGATCCTTCGGGTAAAAGCTACTCCGATCCTCATCTTGCTACTTTATAGTAGTGTAGATGAGAGCCGATCACTTTTTGGCGCCGTTGCCGAGGAGTTATACGATGTTGATTATCTACGTGAATAGTGGTGTTAAGTGTTTTTATTTCCTTTTTCTGTTAACGTGTGTGTTGAATCTACTCAGGTGCTAATGGAGGATCCTTTGGGAAACGTCATAGAGGAGGTATATGACAACCAAGAAGATGAAATAAACCAAGTACCTCCTACCAGACGGGGCCGACATGCCAATTCTAATGAGGACATTCCAGACCCTCCCCCGCCTCCACCCCCAGAGCAGCCCCTCGGGTCCTTCCAAACGAGGGGTATGCTAGTGTTATTGTCCCGCCGAGAATTCGGGAGGGAAATTTTCAAATAACAAATGTGATGCTGACACTCTTGGAGTAGCGGGGCTATTTCACCAGAGCCGCCCACCAAAATGCTTACAAACATTTGAAGGGTTTCGTGGATACCTTCAAGGGTAGTAAACAAACGAATGTCTCGGAAGATGCATTGAGACTTCGGTTATTCCCCTTCTCTCTTCAAGGGAAGGCTCTTGATTGGCTCGAGCGACTTCCCATCCACTCCATATCCACATGGGATGAGCTCGCAGACAAGTTTATTGCAAAACTTTTCTCGCCTAGTCACATGGCGGCGCTTAGAGATGAAATATTGGCTTTTAAGCAAGAACCCAACGAGCCTTTGCATGATATTTGGGAGCGCTACCAGACCATGGTTAAAGAATGTCCAAATAATGACATGACTGAAGCCATGATTCAGCAAACCTTCTACCGAGGAATAAACACTGTCAATCAATGTATGCCCTAGTGCGGACCGCGGTCATTTTTGTGCGGTCCGCGGTGCTCATCTTCAGAGAAGTGGGTAGTCTGAACCCCACTTCAACGCGGACCGCGGTTCTTTTTGTGCGGTCAGCGGTGCCTTAGCGCGGACCGCGATTAATTTTATGTGGTCCGCGGTGTTCATCTTCAGAGGGTGGGTATTCTGAACCCCACCCCAATGCGGACCGCAGTTGTTTTTAGGCGGTCCGCGGTGCCTTAGTGTGGATCGCGGTTGCTTTTGTGCGGTCCGCGGTCAGCTATTTTTGCAACATATATCCAATGATCTGAAACTGTTTTTCTTCATGAATAAATACACTGTTTGGATACTAACATTCTTTAAATGAATTGAACTTGCAGATTATGGTCCAATCAAGAGGTGGTGGCTGTAAACCAAGCGAAAAGGGTGAATCCTCTCGGGGGAGAGGCAAGGGAATGATCAAACTAACCCCCCAAGTCCGGCAAGCAATAAAAGAGACTAGAAAGACAATCTGGGCCATGGATAGAGCTGCTTCCCAATTGGGAAGTGAGTATGCACCCTTCAGAGAGGGATCTGAGTCAGATTCGGTACCAGAGTTTGTCCTCGACTTCACAGAAAGGTTCAGATTGACAAATGAACCCTCTGACTCCCCTCCTGCCCAAGCAGCAGCACACTCTGAGTAGTCTGAAGGCTCAGCTGCAGGGAGTAATCATGAATACTCTACCTCACCTACAACCTCTCTATCAGGTGAACACCCCGAATAAGAAGAGGCAGGGGATGAGACCCAAACAGGAGGTAAACCCCGAGTAGGGGGGTTGAAAGAACAAGAAAACCTGAAGAATGGCAAGATCAGTTTGTTAGTAAACCGGCCTTTCATAAATTCCGGAAATGGTGGCCTGAGAGGAAATTGATCCTAGAGCGTAAATTCATCACAAAGGACCTTTTGCCGGATAACCCCAATGTGCGGAGACAATTCAGGGAGAGAAAAGGCCGGGACTATTTCACTTGCCAGCTACCGGAGGCAAATGAGCACCTCGTCAAGGAGTTCTACACTAATTTGGCGTATCTGAAAAAGGACTCCAAGGAGACTAAAATGCGCAATCTGACTATACCTTTTGATGGGGAGACAATAAAAAACTACCTAGAGTTCGATGATGAGGATGAGTCGGAGTACTTGGAGAAATTGAGAGCGGGGGATGAGGCCCGTTCATGGCTAGCAGAGCACTTGGCAATTCCAGGTGAAACCCTAGACTGGTTGCAAGAAGGGAAAATGATTCTGAGGAGGACATTAAATTTTGAGGCCAAAGGTTGGGATACGTTCGTGTGTAGCAGGATCGACCCCACCTTCCATGAAAATTCTCTTCCTCCCAGGCGGGCTGTGCTGATTGCTTCTATCATGGCAGGGATCCCGATCAATGTCGGGAATGTGATGTCAAGGGTTATCAACCGGGTGGTGAATGAAGGTGATAGAGCCTATACCTTCCCTAATTTCTTGACCATGTACCTTGAAGATCAGAAAGTAGAAAAGAGGAAGTTTGATGTAAAGTTGAAGCCAAAGGCTCCGTTCTCCTGGTACAGCCTTCAGGGTGATGACAACCCCAAAAGCAAAAGTTTCAAAGGAAAAGCCACCGCTTCCACTGGTCAGTCTGAAGAGCTAGTGGTTGTAGTGGCATCTTCTAACCCTGCCTCAGCCACTCCAGACATTGCTGGCACGTCCATTTCAGCAGCCCCAAACATTCCTTCATCACGGGCATACCCTCTGACTGCCCACCGTCTGAGCTGGACCCTATCCAGTATCAACAACTAGATGCAGGCAACTACTTCTAAGTTGTCTGTCCTTTTCACGACGGTGGCAGCCCAAGCTTCTTCTCCTCCGCCACAGGTCCCACAGTCCATGGAGGACGTTATCAAGGAACTTATGGACAACCAGAAGAAACTCCTTGATAACCAGAAGTTGATTTTGGACGATGTTGGTTCTCATGGGAAGGCACTGACGAATCTTGCAAAGGAGACCAAGAGGCTGAGGAAAACTCGTGCCTCCAAGGAGTCAGTGAAGAAGCTAAGGAAAGAGGTAGATAAGCTGAAGGAGAATCACCTGCCATTAGACCTGCTGCTGCATGACCCTGCTTCCCAGCCTGAGCTAGAGCCGGAGATTGAGAGGCCGCCAAAGAGGAAGAGAGTGCTTCCCCGTACATAGGGTATTGTGATAGAGTTGGCAGACCCACAGGGAGATACATCGAGTCAACCACAACTGCCAGTACAGACCCAGGTTACAGAGGAGGTCCAGGTCCAGGTCCCGATGGAGACACAGGGTTCTGGGGACCAGTCACAGGTTCCCATGCAGTCCACAGACCCCGGGACCCACACTGAGGATCCTATGCAGACGGAGGGCCTATAGGGAGTTTCTATTTACTCTTTCTCCTTACTTTTGAGCTTATTTTGCTAGTTAGCATTGAGGACAATGATAGCTCTCATTTGTAGGGGTAGCCCTATTTTGGTTGGATTTGGATGACTGTATAAATTAGATACTATTTTTGTTATGCTTTCTTTTTTATTTTGGTATGTACATAACTTTACTATTCTAGTACTTTTCGTATTTTTGCACTTTTTGGTCTGTATATAAAGTTACTTTTTAATGTATATATTCATTCCCCCTTATGTATATTCGATTAACTCCCCTCTTGCATATATTCTTTCTACTTTACGCATTTTATTTTTCGTTTTTTTTCTTTTTTATAGCTTCTTATTTTATTTCTGTAGCTTCTTGTTTTGAATTTTTCGCGTGCAATAAGCCTTTGGTTTCTTAATGCCACAGTTCTTTCCAAAGGTGGAATTTGTGTGAACCGGGTGGCTCTTCCAGATGATGGATGGTGTGACAACTTTCTTAAGGGTTTGAGTCTGTTTCTCTTTTTGCTTTTTGTAAATAATAGCTAGTAAGTAAAGGTGCCTCAAGCAAAGCTTCACTTGGGCCTAACACATTTGCCTTTGATCCTATGGTCAAAAACAAATCGTTATGTTTAGGATGGTGAAAGTTGTGATCTTGAGACTCTTGTGTTGACCGATAATCATCAAATGGTTTTTCGGAACCATTGTCTTGCTCAAAGCATAACTAAGGTCGTTGTGGGCCCCCGAATCTATTTTTTTAGCAATCCCATAGCTTGAGTGGTGAGAGTTGAATTGCAAGTCCAAGTCCCCTGCCATTAGTCTAGAACTTGCCCTGAATGTTTGTCTAGACAAAATCCTAAGTGTAGTTTGACTTGAGATGTGATTATAGGCTCTCCTTGATCCGAATAGTGACTTGAACATTTCCATAGCCTACCAATGACAGTTTCCCTAGTCAACCCTTTTGAGCCTTAGACCTTTTTCTTTCAAAAACCATGATACAAGCCTTTACCAATTTTAATCCTCTCTTAGCACCCCTTCTTCCCTTAGCACATGGCAGCTCTCTAACTCCTCAGAAAGAGCTTAATGACTAAATAAGTCAAGAGAATGTGCGAAAAAAATGAAACAAATAAAGTGCTTAAGGGAAGATGGAACCCAGTTAGACAAAATATTTCCAACCTTGAAACCAAAAGCCTTCATCATGTATCCACAAAAGTCCTATATGATCTTGAGTTGAATGAAGCTTACATTAGTGGCGACTCACATAAGGGGCAAGTCTATGGTACTTTGAACCGGACTTGAGCCTTTTTCCTTGAGAGAGATGAGTGAACTCCCATGATCCTCGTTCTGAGTGTTACAATCTTACAATGAGGTTTGCTTAGGGAGAGTTGAAGAGTATGAGTTTGGGTTCCACAATGACCAAAGTAGTAGTAAGAGTTTAGTTGATGAGTCGAGTCAACTCTTGATGCTCTTGTGTCGCACTGAAATACATGGTTTTTAAAGGTCAAATGTTGTTAATTATTCATTTGCATTGAGGGCAATTGTTAGTCCTAATTGATGCTAGAAGAGGTTACCTTAGGGCAGCTGAATTTTCTTGGACTTATTCAAAAAGGGGTGGGGCTTATTTTGTTTGCTTGAGGACAAGCAAAATATTAAGTTTGGGGGAGTTGATAACTAGGGATTTTACCTTATTTTACACTCTTTCGTACTTAAGTTTTGGATAAAATTGTATGCAAAATAGTCCCAAAGGCTTACTTGTTGTGCTTGTTGCAGGGTTTAGTCAAAAAGGATGACAAACAGTCAAAGACCTGCTCAAAAAGGAGTGAAACTTGCACAAGTACCAAGACCAAGCAAATGCAAAGTTATATTGACCAGTGCGGACCGCGGTCCGCACTGAAGAGATTCAGAGAGTAATTCCCAAGGCCAATCCAACGCGGACCACGGTCCATTTTATGCGGTCCGCGGTGGAAAGATTCAGAGAAGTTGTTTCCAAGGCAAAAGTCATTGCGGACCGCGGTCCAGTTTATGCGGTCCGCGGTGGTGAGATTCAGAGAGCTGTTTTGAAGGGAAAAATCAACGCGAACCGCGGTCAAGAGATTCAGAGACCCCAAACCTTGAAGGCTAGAAGACCTCCGCGGACCGCAGTCCTTTATTCGCGATCCGCGTTGAAGCCACCGCGGTCACGGTTCATTTTATGCGGACCGCAGTAGCCAAGTTCAGAGGTCAAGATTTCCAAGCCAAAAGCCTCACCGTGGCCGCGGTCCATTTTGTGCGGTCCGCGGTGACCCCGCAAGTATAAATAGTTTCTTTTCTTATTTTTTAGGTCAAGCTTTGTACTGAGATATAGTGGGGAGCTCGTGAACGACTTTTATTCATCTTTTTGAGTACAATTAGAAGGATTTCATCATTGAATCTTTCAATTTTAGTTTATAATTCAATTATATGGGTTTTGCTTCATCTATTTCTCTGGTTTCTTCAGTTATTATGAGTAGCTAAACCCTTTAGCTAGGGTTGTGGCTCAACCCTAGTGTGGGTTTTTAATGGGTCCTTTAAATTAAGGCTTAGATGTTTATGGGTGTTTGGTATTTGAGCTGATTTGTGGTTTTTATGTTAAAGTTGGTGGTTGCAAATACTAATTGGTGTTCAATTGACTTGGGTTCTTCTAATGAAAGAGGACTTATAGTCTAGAAAATCAGTCCAACAAGGAATTGGGACGAAATCAAGATATTGATAGTCCCAATTAATGGGTTAAACCTAGATATAGTAAAACCCTACTTGAACCAATATTGCTTGCATAAGTTTGACACCCAATTGACCTCGAGAGAGGCAATTAGGGCAAAGCCACTCAAACTATCGAGAGGTATAGAGTGGCTAATTTCGTGCATTGGTTATGCCATGTTCCCTTTGCTAACATCTCTGCCTTAGGTATTGGATCCTGTTAAATTTTCGCCTAGGAGAAACTGATAACCCTAGTGCCTTTTATCCATTAAGAAAACAACCAAAAAGACATTCGTTAGTTAATTAGAAAATTACCATTAGTATAAATTGTAGTATAATTATCAAAACAAAAAGTATGAAAAGTGCAATTAAGAGCACGAGCCACTACTAGATTACCTAGAAACTCAACTCCCACAATCATAACTCCCTGTGGATTCGATCCCGATCCTTCGGGTAAAAGCTGCTCCGATCCTAATCTTGCTACTTTATAGTAGTATAGGTGAGATCCGATCAACTATTCGTCTATCCACAACATCAACCCTATATTCATATGGTGTTGAATCTATCATGAATGAATATAATACGACATTCAACTAAGCAAAATTGTTAGCTATATTCCTATCCTGACCGCGAAATCTTTCTCCAAGCTTTGCATTCAAAAACAAGTTCTCTCTAATTCTACTATAGTCTTAACATGACTTTCCCAAGCATAACAAAAATAATAGAGTAAATTGGTGGTCACATAATACACAAACTGAAACTAGAATTAGAGAACAACCAAAGTTGATACCTCGAATTAACAAAGATGTTATTAATGAATGTTACTCCCTCTGTTTCAGTTTAGATGATGTAGTTTGACTTGGCACAATGTTTAAGAAAAAAGAGAGGAATTTAACATTGGTGCTAAAAGCTAAAGGGGAAAACTCTTAGTGGGGCCATAATCTTTGTGTGGCTATCAAAACTTCTCATTAAGGATAAAGTGAGTAGAATGAACAATTTAAAGTTAAATTGTTTCTAAATATAGAAACGTGTCATTATTTTTGGAATGGACTAATAAATAAAGTGTGTTACCTAAATTAAAATAGAGGGGTTAATACTCATGACAACCATGATCCTAGAACATTGAGTGCTTAGCCACTCGTAATTGTAGTAACAATCAACCAATTATTTTGCATGAATAAATTACAACAAAAAGATAAAGGAATGAAGGACTCGGTATTTTTCACCTCCAAACTTGCTCCACACATTGATCTTGCCTCCAAAAAATGCCTCCCCTCAAATTATGTTTTGAAACTCTTTTATACTTGTTAGGGACATGTACGATCAAAATAGCATTCTTCGATGCTTTTTCCGTTTTGAGGGGCACCAAGCGCCCACCTGGACGCCCATTTTTCTACACTTTTATGCTCAACTGCCTTTGGCGTTTTAGTTGGTGCCTTGCTCCTTTTGGATGCCAAACTCATACTCCTTCAAAATTCTTCCGTTTTGGATTCAAATCGTGCAGATTCTTTCCAAATCACTTTAGACTGGCTCCTACACATATAAGAATTATAATTAAGCTCCAGTCGTCCACAATAGAATTAACAAGAATAGGGTGAAAATGTAAGGCCCATTATATATAAAAATATGGATTTTAGCCAAACCGCACCACCCCACACTTAAGCTCTTACTTATCCTTGAAAAACCTAAAACCTTGCTAACTCACAAATGCAACACAAGACTTCATGTACTACGGAGGAGCATTTAGCAATTAAGCACACTACACCTATGATAATGGTTGATACAAACAATTAAGTTATTACATACGCATTCATACACTTCTGTTTACCCTCAAAATCAGATAACAATTGAATTTGTAAGTGGTATTAAAGATACGTGGGTTAACTTGACAACAAATGATAAATCAGATTGCAATTGAAATAAATAATGACAAAGTAATTGCAAACAACACGAATTGAACAGTTTCAGCCTTGGAAGGTTAGCCACTCTCGAGTTGAACGTACTTCAATCGATATTATGACAGAAGATAAGAACTTAAAGAGAATAATAACAATGATGTATTGCTTTATAATGCGGGTTACAATCTGTTAAATGAATTATCAGACCCCTTTATATAGTAGATGGGTCCTACTTAGGCACAATTCTATAAAAGGTAAAAAATCCTTTAATTTGATGATTGTCGGTTGCTTACTGATACGCGCCGAGATTTCCACCGTAATATCCGGCCGGTCACGGATATTTCGATCTTCTGTTGGTTATGCTAACAATGTCTCTTCGAGCTTGATCGGGGCTAAGGTCGACTCTGGGATCACAAACTCAATGTTCTTGAAGGTAGGCGTTCCGACCCCAGGTTCTAGCTCGGTGGGACTCGGGGTCGATCTTCATTCCTTGGTTATCATGTTTTGAGCCTAACCTACTATGTCGTAGGCGAGCTCGATTTTGACCGTATACAGATAACCCCCTCATTTTTCGGAATGTAGAGGACAAGAACAATATGAGCTTCCGATCCTGACTTCGATACCCTATGACAGAAACAACAAAACAGACGAAACATTTCGTTAGTCAAGTCTTAATGGAATTAAATTCTTGCCAGTTGCTGGTCGGCCGCTTCTAAATGTGAACCGTCGCTGTAAAACTATTCAAACTTTACATCCAAACCTTTTACCCTCGTACCTAAGAAATTTCAATGCTTCCAAGCACTTAAAATCTGGTTACTTGAGATCTTTTATAATAACTCTCATTCGTTTTCATCTCAAACCATCAAGTGTACTCTTTTAACTTCTTCTTTTTCCTCATTTTTTCTCCATCTTTCAAAGAAATGGCGAAGACTTCAAAATCCGTTCCCCAAAACAAAACTCCCGCTACCTCGCGGCTGGCTACCGAGGAAACTGTCTCGCATACTGTTGTCGAGGTACCGGCACCAGAACCTCCTCGAAGATATTCATACCCGAGGGGTGCCCGACCAATGTTGATTTTAAGGTTAAAAAGCATTTTTCCGTACCATGCCGATGGGAGGAGGTCTTCAGGTACATCTGCTCGTTCACCGATGATATTTTCTACGAAGTCAAAAAAGATTATAACTGGGTTGACAAATATGTGGTGGTTCCCGAACCTGACGAAGCCATTACCACCCACATCAAGGGATTTTTAAGTGTTTAAACTTATCCCTTCATGCTGGGCCCCTAGACTCGGTTATCATCGACTTTTGCAAAAGATACGAGGTAACCCTCGGTCAAATTCATCCTTATTTCTGGAGGATCGTAATCCTCCTCCGGTTCTTTATAAGCAAGATAGAAGGGTGCCCATTCATTATAAACCACCTCATATGTTTATACAGTCCCCGACTCTACCGGGAGAACTGATTACTCGTTCGTTGGGCCAGTAAAGTCCCATTCTCGAGCATCGATAAAGATCGGGATTGAGGATGTCTAGGCCGTCTTATTCGAGTGAAAACCTCAGACTTGGTACTGGCCGAGCACATGCCGTTTCCTTAGAAGTGGAACATGCCACGTAAGTATAATTTTGCTTCCAAACTTTAATTTATCGCTTTTTTCCTTTCTCCTTTTATCGGTGTTCTGTTGTGCTGCAGTTGTTGCTTGGGTCCCGAATGCAGTTCCTCAACTCAAAGAGTGGGTAGATCTCATCGTGTCACAAAGGCCTTATTCTGAGCGTTCGTGGCGCGAGTTCCCTGAGAAAATAAGAGGAGGAAAGCTCCGATCTCCCTGAGCTCAGAGAAAAAGAAACCAAGGAGAAGGGTGATCCGCAAGCCAAAAGAAATCTCCAACACCCGAATACTTGATTCGATCTCCCTCTACCAGCTCAGGGACGAGTCTAAGGAGGATGAAATTTTAGTGGTCGGGGAGCCATCGATCCCTGAAGAATGGGAATCAACCAAAGGGGGGACGATAGAGGCCAATCCCTCCCAAACTCAAGCGGCCGATGCATCATTGAGGGTAGAGAACCCTCAAGACTGCGGTTCTGCTCCACATTTCATTGATATAACGAGATTGCCTTCGTTGACAGACTCAATGTTCGGTGAAGCTCAGGTGACGAAGGAGCGATCAAATGAGGGGGTCCAAGGAGCGAACAATCCCATCCAAAGCTTTTTTGGTGGCACAGATTCAATTACCACGGAGGATGTCACCGGATTGGGTGATTTAGAAGTTCCAAGAAAAAGTTCGCCCTCGGGGATATGTGGGTCTAGTTCAAGCCCAAGATTGGTTAACCAATTCCCTACCCCGAGTGTTGATTCTGGTCGAAAACGGTCGATCATAATCTTCATTTTGGAGGACACCGGGGTCCTTGCCCGTTGGGGTATCTAGTTACCTCCGGTGCCAGGTGACTGAAGAAGACCAGGAAAAGATGAACGAGGTGGAATCTCTATGCTTGTTCAACGAAGCAAAACAGGCGCTAAATCAGGTAAGGTGTTACCAAACCTTTCACTTTCCAGATTTGGTTACTTAATGATTTTAATATTTCTCCTTTTATTCATAGGCCACGACGCTTCACCATGAGACCTTCCTTCGATACCGAGAAGATCTGAGTCTCCTTGAGGTCGAGCCAGAGCTTACTAAGAAGAGAGATATGTACGAACTTCTTAGTGAGCAACGTGAGGAAGAGGCTAAGAGTTTTCGGGCTGAGTTGAACATGGCTCAGAAAGAACATGACGACCTAGTGGAAGAGGTAAAGTCTTTGAGGTTACTGACGATGAACTAGACTTGGTGACTAATTGTAGAGATCCACAGGTCCAACAAAAAATCGATTAGGTCGATCAAATAGAAACTGAGATGGATGTTTTCAAGGCCCAGACCGATGATTGAAGGGGCGGGATGGACCGCCTGGCTCTGGAAAAGGAGACTGCTCGGGCGTAGCTGGCTTTGGTTGAGGCCCAGCTTTGAGCGGCAAAAGAAAAGGCCGAGGTGCAGGCCATAAGGGTTGAAGAGCTCTAGTCTAAGCTAAGTGTAGCAGTCTCCGGTCGAGGAAATCTTGCCAAGGATTTGGAAACAACCAAGTCGATGGTCATTGTCATTAAAGCCGATGCCGACAAAATCGTGGCCCAATATAAGGCTGGTGCTTAGGCGGATCAGGAATGCTTGAAAGACATTATTGAATATGAGAAGCGACAGTCACGAAGAGAGGCCCCCGAGGAGATTCATGCTCGAGTTTTTTATCAATCAATCGAGATCGCTAAGGAGCTCAAGGCCGATGCCAAGAAGTTGGCTTACCCCGAGGAAGAAAAAGAAGACTCTGAGGGTTCTGGTGGATACGGGGGTGAAGAAGATCAGACTACTTAGGCGTCTTCGTAGATATTTTTTTTTGTTTTGTTTTTTGTACTTGTGTACTTTTTGTATTTTTTGTCAAGGCCGTTTGTAAAGATTTTATCTATATATAATACAAGGCTTCCTTTTCCATTCGACAATTTTCGGGTTTTGTTTTCCCTTGCTTTATTCTTTATGTTTGCATAGATCGAATTGCCTTAACATGAAATAATTAGGTCATATTCGGAGGTTCGAACATTCCTTGCCTTCGACATTATTGTGTTTAAGGCATCGTGGGTGTTTGGTATGACCAGAAAATTTTCCCCAAAGTACTTATTATTTTTTGGATTATGGTTTGCCGAGGGTAGCCTTTAGAATCGGTTATGAAGTTTTGAAGGCCTTGTTTTTGTTACGGGTCTCGGACGCCTCCTAGCTATTTTATTATGGTCGTAGCCTTTTTATTTTTGGTGTTGATGTGTGGGCTTGTCACCTCGATTTATCCGAGATATGCCTAAGATAACAGTCCCCGAATGGGGACGGCCATAGCCTTTAAGGTTCGGGCATTGCCTAATAGGTCTTATGCCCTCAGGCTTCCTTAGCCTGAGTCGTCCGAGTTTGTTTTTGGATAGTAGTCCCCGATTAGGAGTGATCGTATGAACCTAGATAAAGGCGGCCTTTGGGCTCGATACTTTTAGGGGATTTGATGTAGGAAATGCTTTAAGAGGAAACAAAGGAGAAATTTTTAAGGGACAAGATATTTATCCGCAACGTAGAGACTTCTTTTTATTCTAGTGCGTAATAGTTACACATGTATACAAGATTTGTGCTAGGTCTCGAGCAGTCTATGCAGGCACGGTTCATTTGATCGTTTGGACCTTACAGTAAATCTTATCGATCGAGCCGAGACCATTCAATCATAAAGTTTCTGTCCTTGCTAAAATTGTTATCTGAGGGTAATGCCCCTAGTGTTAAGGGCTAATCGTAGAGAGACCTCAAATAGTGTTGTCGCAATCTTTGATACTAGTTTGTAATCGACCTTCAATTCTAAGTTAGCACAATTTACTGTTGCCTCATTAAAAACCTAGCCGGAAAACCCATTTGGGACAAAACCGGTTCAAGGGAAAAAGAGTGTAACGTGTGCTTTCAGTCCTAAAAATTGTGTCATTCTTTGATGATTTCCTGCAAATGTTAGTTCGGAGTGCAACTAAATATAAGGAAATGCATGGGGTCGTACCTTAGCAGTAGTATTGCTTCAAGTGAGCTATGTTCCAGTTGTTCGATATTTGCTCAATGTTCACTGTTCCGAGTTTGTATGATCCTTTACCGGTGATCCTGATAATTTGATAAGGGCCTTCCTAGTTTGGCCCCAATTTCCCTCCATTCGGGTTTTGGGTGTTTAGTGTAACCTTCCCTAATACCAAGTTCCCGACATTGAAGTGTCGAAGGTTGGCCCTTCGTTTGTAATATCTCTCGATCCGCTGCTTTTGGGCGTCCAACCGGACAAGGTCTGCTTCGCTCCTTTCATCTAATAATCTAGGCTCGTGTTCATAGCCTCGTCGTTTTGATTCCTTGGTTGCATATCAGAACCAGAGACTTGGTTCTCCAACTTCGACCGGTATTAGAGCTTCGACACCGTAAACTAGTGAGAATGGGGTGGCCCCGATACTGGAATTCGAGGTCGTACGGTATGCCCATAAGACTTCAGGAAGGATTTTCTTCCATTTTCCTTTGGCGTCAATTAATATTTTTTTGAGGTTTTGGAGTATGGTTTTGTTGGTCGATTCTGCTTGTCCGTTCCCAGTAGGGTGATATGGTGTTGATAGGATCCTTTTGATCTTGTGGACTTCGAGAAACTTGCTTACTTTGTTGCAGATGACTTGTTTTTCTTTGTCGTACACGATCTCGAACGACATTCCAAAATGACATATGATGTGGTCCCAAATGAAATCGATGAATTCTTTCTCCTTGGACTTTTCGTTTGCCTGGGCTTCTACCCACTTAGAAAAATAGTCAGTCATAAACAATATAAATTGATCCTTACCGGGTGCCCATAGAAGGGGGCCAACGACATCCATTCCCCATTTCATGAACGACCATGGTGATAAAACCGGATGCAGCAGCACCCCGGGTTGATGAATCATTGGAGAATGTCTTTGATATTCATCACATTTTCGTACGAACTCATTCACGTCCTTTTCCATATCGATCTAGTAGTAGCCGGTTCTAATTACTTTTCAAATCAATGATTCGGCGCCGGAATGATTTCCACAAGTGCCTTCGCGGATTTCCCTCAAAACGTACTCGGTATCCCTTGGTCCTAGATATATCGCGTGGCCCATCAAATGTTCTTCTAAACAAGATTCCGTCTTCGGACAAAGTAAATCGGACTGCCTTCGTACGCAGAGCCCTCGATTCTTTCGGATCCGAGGGAAGTTTTCCCGTCTTCAAATATTTTATATATTTGTTTCCCTAGTCCCAAGTTAGGCTGGTCAAATTAATCTCGGCATGGCCTTCTTCCACTGTCGATCTCATAAGTTGTACGACTGCCCCCGAGTTGAACTCGTCGTCCTCGACCGGTGATCCTAAGTTAGCAAGGGCATTGGCCTCGCTGTTTTGATCCCGAGGTACGTGTTGCAAAGTCCATTATTTGATCCGATTTAATGTTACCTGCAACTTATCTAGGTACCTTCGCATTTATTCTTCTCTGACCTTTAACATCCCATTAACTTGGTTCACCACGAGGAGGGAGTCGCACTTGGCTTCAATCACCTCTACCCCCAAGATTTTGGCTAGTTCGAGACCTGCATTCATGGCCTTATATTCGGCCTCGTTGTTAGTCAATTTCACTGTCCTAATAGATTGTCTAACTACATTACATATTGGTGTCTTCAATACGATGCCAAAGTTGGCATTCGGGGTGCCGTCGTAAAGAGGGCCAATCCTTGAAGAGGTCCCTGGGTAGATTAATAACTTTCTTTCGACCTCGGGTATTAGGGAAGATGTAAAGTCGGCCATAAAGTCTGCCAAAATTTGAGATTTAATTGCGGTCCAGGGTCGATATTCAATATCGTACCCATTTATTTCCACTCAGGTATTAGTTCCAGGAACGACAATGTTGGAGAGTTAATATGGCTCTCTAAGGTAAGTGTCTTGTCTAATCTTGGTTTGAGGTAATAACTCTTAGGATATGACCTTATTTTCTTAATTGAAATATGTGAAAAGCGATGTATATGCGAGGTGATGAGTGTATATATAGGTGCTATGTATTATTCATGACCGAGCTAGACTTTTGGCATTTATTATGCCTTATTTGGTTTTGTGCCTTCCATGATTTATGTTTTATAAATTGTATGACTACGCGATCTTATTCATTCATGCTAGTAATCATGTTTAGGATTACTATCTCTTAATTGATCAAGGTGGGCTATTTATGAAATTGTTGTTATACTTTATTTAGCCACAATCATGCTTATATCTTGAGCACACATCCACACCTTTATTTATTATGTTATTATGCACCTTATAGATTAATTATGAGCGTATTCTTATTTAGAGATGAAATGTTATTTCAGATTTGCTATGATTATAACACAGGTGGACATGTTGTGCGAATAGATTTGGATATGGCACTAGGTTTCTACTATGCGGTTATTGTGATATTGTTATTGTGATGAAACGAGGTTTTGTCATGTATTATGGTGATATTATTATTGATATTGCACAAATGTCTTTGTCGTACAACATGTGAATATGGATCCATCCCTCTAGGGTCGCTCTCTCATAATTCTGTTTTGTTGGCGTATACACATGTTGTGTGAAATTGGTGTTTTTCTTGTTGATTCTGATATGGAATGCGATATGTCGAGTTAGGATAATAAAGGTGTAAGATTTGACCATTCATGTTAATTCTTTATTCCATATCATGAATACTATATATTTTTTACGTTGTATTCTAACATGCTACTTGATGCCTCTGTTATATGTTTTGTTATTGTTAGACGAGATAGAACTATCAATGTTGAGTTGATAACTCTTGCTATAATTTTTAGTAACATTGTATCTCCTTTCATAATTGTGTTGTGTAAAATTATGAATAGTACATGTTATTTCATTACTAGGTGTAATATGACTTGAACATCGTCATTTCTTTATAGAGGTTAGTTTTGATACATACTAATTACACATTGTTTCATACTTATACTACACTTTTACATATTTTTGTGCAGATTCGGGCGTTGGCGTTAGTGGACATTAGGAGGGTGCCTAGTAGCTGACATCGGAGACTTGAGGTAGTGGTGCATGATCATCTGCAGACCCTTGGAGTCCCCTTCCTTCTTTATCATACTATTATTTTACATTTCAGAAAGTATTGTATTATTAAGATTCAGTTGTATCTTGTTTTAAAGTTCACGACTTCGTACTACCAGGTTTTGGGGGATTTATTGCCATAGTATTTATGTACTTCTTGTTATTGGAGGACTTATTCTGCTTACTAATCTTTCTAAATTATATTATATCTTGTTGAGTTTAGTTTGATCTATGTTTAGATGCTGGCTTACCTAACATTGGAGGTTAGGTGCCATTACGTTCTTTGGCGGGATTTTGATCGTGACAGTTATAGTTGGTTTAGTATTATTACATGGATCTAAATATATCCTTATATCTATATCTATATGTATATAGTTAATTCCATTCATAAAAATAAAATTCTAAATACATCGCCAAGAAAATATCTAATATCAGCGTGTCGCATAAGAAACATTTTCTTTTGTCTGAATATGAATGATTTGATCTGGCAATATAAGAATGGTAGTTGTTATGGGTATGACCTACTATGTCGAATGTCTATCTTTCCTTATAAATCTTAAGACTTCCTCCCTTCATATGTTATTCATCTTTGCTAGTGTAACACATTCACATTTATTTCTCATATTGTTCTCATCTTATCTGATTATCTAAAAGTAGCAAGGTGATAGTTGCAACTTGTCGGATTCATATACATTGTATGATTCATTGACATTTATGTGACTCTTTATAGATTTTATTCATCGTGTTCGTCGCCCTGACATGCCTTCTTTGCATCTCAAATCAGTCAAAACGTGGCTTAGATAAATTTTTGCTAACGTCTCCTTAGTTATCTGCTTAGTGCAAATATTTCCAGCAACATCTATATGACTTCATCCCCTCTTATTCCATAGGGCGAGTTCTTAATTCCTGAATGTCAATTTTACTTTGTAACCATCTTCTTCTAACTTCGAGGTCAATTGTGACAATCTTGCATTTCAAAAAATTATTGTTACTTCTTAAGCATTGAGCCTCGAGCTTTCTCATCATGTAAAGAACTCCAATCATGTGCAAAGTTGATAGGAAAGGAGTAGCATTCTTTCCTTAAGCTCACGATACAAGAAGTAAAGAATGGAGGTTTCCTAATATGTCATATAGCCTCCTAAGTATTTGATGTGGCACACTACATACCCATACATAAGATTCTACAAGATATGACTTATGACTCCGTAGGACCACTAAACCTCGTTGCTTTGATACCAACTTGCACGACTTGAAATTGGGTGTAGGATGTGATAGCTCTCAATCTACCTTAACCGTCGAGAAAACATTGTTCTATCTAAATGTACATGAAAATATGGTTATTAGTAACCCAATTATGAATATGTTTTATATTAAAACCATATGAAAATAGCTAATTACTGTTTAGTAAAGTAGTATCTAAAAATCTAAATCATTCAATGACAGTCATAGCCTCTACAGACAAAAACTAAAGCAATGTCTTCCGAGCATTCCACACTGAAATAATATAATATCTAAATGACGGAAAAACTTAAGATGAACTACCGCCGTGAGGAATCAACAGAGTCATCTACTGGATCCACAAAAAGTTTAGAATCTCGTCACGAGTTTCGTCACCTGCACAGTCAATGCTTGTCACTGTCGGGTCACTCAGTTCCTTATTGTTCCCAGAGTTCAGGCATTTTAGTGCAGCTACGACTTAAGGCTTCCTTGTTTGGGAAGACGCACTCTTATTGTTTTCTTGCTACTGCAGCCTCAATACAATTCTGGCTATCCTCTCTCTTATTTTGTGTGTGACCCATGATGTTTTGATCCTTTCTTTCTTTCTTGCTCTATCGCTTTTATTGAGGCCCTCCGGGACCCAATTACCAATAATGTTCTTTAGTGGGAGATATGTCTTGGCTAACACTTTTTTTTCAAATAAAAGCATCTGCTCTTTCGGCAGATCAATTTTGGGGTGGTGCTTCTATCTGATCCTAGAAAACGTACAAAACAACCTATTACGGAACTACCGATAAGGGGTACCCCTTTATGTGTTCTATATCAAAGTCAAAGAGGGACCTGCCATCTAGCAAAAACATATTTTCCAGCGAGGGACAAATGGGCTAAGTATCTCCAATGGTACAATAGGTCTTATTTACCACCCCTAAGTGGAGGAAAACTATTCTAGACTAAGCAGCTTTAGTAAGGATGTAATTAACATAACTTAAGCAAATTAACAAGTAACACTGAGGTCTGAAAGATTAATTGTAATGTGAAATCTAAAAGCTAAACTGTAACACGCATTCTGAAAGGTGAATTGTAATATGAAATATAAAAGCTAAATTGTAACATCAATTCTGAAAGCTGAATTGTAGCATAAAATCTAAAAGATGAACTGTAACATAAAATCTAAGTTAAGTTCTAACAACTGAATATAACTCACTTACTTTTCTTGAAAACAATATCTAACAAACAATGGTGGATGCGAGTGTGAGGATAACTGACCTAATCCCCGGCCCTTGCAAATTTTACACTCAGGAGGTTGACCACTTCTCTCAAACACATAAATTTGAACAAATAATGACACCTAAAAGTGTGAAGCTAGACCATTCCTCGACACTGACAACTTTTACACATGGGGAGATTAGCCACTTCTCTCAAATACATAAATCTGACTCTAAATGTGGAATACCTGCGAGTGTGGGATAGCTATCTCTGTCAACAACGACATTAACACCCACTAACCCTCCCCAATAAGACGGTTGGACCAACTCACTTACATTAGGCTCTCATGGACAGAGTGTCCACTAGACCAACTTATGCACACTAGGCCCTCGTGGATAGGGTATTCGCTAGAGAATTTTTCCTTTTCATATGTATTACATATATCAAATATGAGCTGAATCTAAATAAATGTAAAAAAATGCATAACAATAGTCAAATCAAACAAGAGATTCAATTCTTCTGATATTTTGAGCTAGTTCAGTTATTATGCAATAAAAATTAAGCGTTTTTACCGCGTGTGTTCACCATTCTGCCAATCGAGATAATGTACGAGTTAAGTAACATCTTAGATTCAAGCTCTGTTGCACGATCTATAATAAGGAAAAAGAACAAAATATTTATATAATGTTCGTATAGCTTTCCCGATATAAGTGTGGTGCACAACACACTCATAGAGAGAACTCTACTAGACACGATTCTATAGACATCCTAGGACTCGACTTAGAACCTGGCTTTGATGCCAAGTTTATCACGATCCAAGATCCATGTGACCTCCACTCAATATACAGCTCGACTCGAGCGAAACAAGCCCATGTATAATCCTTGTCTTATGTGCATGAGAAAGTCTTTCAGAACATAAATATTTTAAACAATAAAATCCATGCATTAAAATTAACTTTCTCTTTAAACAAAAGGCATAAAGGTAGTTACTTGTTTATATATTCCATATGAGTTACCATAACTTGCAACACAAAAGAATAAATAACTACTATCTATGGAATCTCTATGACACAAAATGAAAACAGTCGACCGATACAGGCCCCATTGACCTAAAACTATAAAGTAAATAGTACTGCGATAGGAAGAGTGGAGACTCACCAAAAGTATCAACTGGATTGTGGATATGTTCTATCCACGGGGGTTTACAATGTTAGGGCCGGTACTTGAAAACAGAAACGAAAATTTGTCGCCTAAGCTCCATATGCCTAGTATGAATCATGAACAAGGAAACATTTATACCAATTCATATGTTAAACAAGGAAATAAAACAATTGTGTAAAACATACTTTTAATTCATTTCATTTAGTATTTAAGTTCAACCACAATCATGTGAGGTTTTGCCTTTAACGGGAGCACGATACCTACACTGATAATATAAACAACATTAGATGATCAACCTTACCGCAAGTATCTTGTCAGGACAATTTTCGGTAGCACCATACAAGTATACTTAACCTCATTACATTTAGTAATTATCATTCCCAATAATTAGGGGAATTTATCTCATAAACCTCATCTTACCCTTGGAATGTATGCCTACATCGGTACGTGTAATTTCATAATAACGAATTCAAGAATCAAATCAATTTTAGTGGTCTCTACTAGTAGCTTTTAAAATATTTGCCTTTCCTAAAATAGATTCATAGCTTAAAGTCTCAAAGAGATCTTGTTTAGATAAAATTATGATATTCATAACCGCTCTAACCATTTGAACAAAAAACAAATAAAAGCCTTTCTCATTTTCATGTTAAAAGTAATTAACAAAATAAAATTTATCTTTTAGTTCAACAAGTGTTACTCTAACATATAAAGATATATAAAAAATATTACACTTTATATTTTCAATCAAAAGTCATGTCAATGGCACTTAAGTAATTAAAATGCAAGGAATGATGCAATCCTAGCATGCTCATCCCCACAAGCTAGGATCCACAACTAGAATCAAGTCCCAAATTATTTTATGACATGACGATATTGGAGAAAGACTGCATGAAGTATCAGGTTTCAACATACCACAATACGCTCCCAAAACTTCACCACAAGTATCCAACGTCTTCAACCAATCACAATCTACACAATTATATCGCACATGAGTCAAGAGTTACTCATGACCCATTTAGATCGTAGCTCTTGATTATATACACATAGGATTCATCTTTCTTACCATATATGTTCTCCCATGATTAACAATCTCATTTATAGTACTTAATAGTCTATTGGGGTTATAGATCTCAACAACCTTCATGTAATATCACAAATCATTATTTATTGTCTTCCTAACAACCAAGCATAAATACCCAACTATCGTTTCATAAATACTCATATTCAACTACCTTCCAATATCATGAACACCATAAATACACTCATTTATATCTCATAAATGAGATTGGAGTAGAAGAAATTACCTTTTGAAACAAACCCCAAAAAATCTCTTCTTAGGTGTTTTTTTGGTGATTTTTCAAGATTCAAGCGAAATTCCATGGATTGAATCCATATATGTGTTAGTTATAGCATTTAATGATGTTATAACATCATAAATGTAGCAAAAATTCATACCTTGAAGTGTATTATGTGTGGGGGTTGACTTTTTCTCTCTCTAATATTCAAAGTCTCTAAAATCTTGCATCTCTTTCTCTCTCCCCAACCCCCTTCTATATATAAAAAAATGTGTTGCATAGGCTTGTCTACCTAGGAGACTACGCATGCTTGTATAGCCCACACAACTTAAGCTTTTCCCTTTTTCTAACATGTTGTTTTGCCTACGCAACCTGGATAGGCTACGCACGAAGACTATGTGGGTCCGCTGGGATCCCTTCCTCCCTTTTTTCCTGAACCATTCAAATTTGGGACCTTCAATCCTTCTTACCTTCAAGTAAGACTCGGAGAATTTCCCTGTGGTGATGTGGTTGCACTAGGGATCGTCTCTTAGTCTATTTTTATTTGCAATGGCGATGGATGTACTGTCGCGACACATCCAAGAGGAGGTGCCTTGGTGCATACTATTTGCCGATGATATAGTATTGATTGACGAGACGCGAAGCGGAGTTAACGGGAGGTTGGAGGCTTGGAGACAGACTTTGAGTCTAAAGGTTTCAAACTGAGTAGAACCAAGACAGAATACTTGGAATGCAAATTCAGTGACGGTACCCATGATGCAGACGTAGAGGTTAAGCTTGATGCTCAAGTTAACCCCAAGAGAGCGAGTTTTAAGTATCTCGGGTCTATTATCCAGGGTAACGGGGCTATTGACGAAGATGTCGCAAATCGCATCAGAACGAGATGGATGAAGTGGAGGCCCGCTTCTGGTATTTTATGTGATAAGAATGTGCCGCCAAGACTTAAGGGTAAGTTTTATCGAGTGGTGATTAGACCAGCTATGCTGTATGGGGGTTGAGTGTTGGCCAGTTAAGAACTCCCACGTGCAGAAGATGAAAGTATCAGAGATGAGGACCGTGGAGGACAAGATGCAGGAGTTGAGGTTAAGATGGTTCGAACATGTTAAGAGAAGAAACATTGATGCTCCTGTCAGGAGGTGTGGGAGGTTGGCCATGGAGAGTTTGAGAAGAGGTCGAGGTAGGCCTAAGAAGTATTGGAGAGAGGTGATTAGACAAGACATGGCGCTGCTTCAGCTCACTGAGGACATGACCCTTGATAGGAGGGTGTGGAGGTCGAGGATTAAGGTAGAATGTTAGTGAGTAGTTTTTAGTTGTTCACCGATAGTCTTAGTAGCATGCATGTCCATTCATATTCTTAGCTTTTTATTACGTTATGTGATTTTTATTCGCCTCAGGTATTGTATTCCCTATTGCTACTATTTGGTACTACTTATCTTTTATCTCTCCCTTCTTTCTTCCTTCCTTACTTTCCTCTTCTTCTTCTTTCCCTTCCTGAGCCGAGGGTCTATTGGAAACAACCTCTCTATTTGCATTAGGTAGAGATAAAGTACAGACTACCCTCCCTGGACCCCACCCGTGAAGATCATAATGGGTTTGTTGTTGTTGTTCTTCTTCATGCCCAAGTATTGTAATGATGTTACTCTCGTGTGGGCCCGCACATACTTTAAAATCTCATTAATTATTCTCCTAAGCTTATCTTAAGCTTGATTAAAAATGTACCGAGGCTTTACACCATGTTTGGAAGTAGTAATTTAATTTAATCACGTTCAAAATTCATCTTGGGTGTTAAGAGAAATCTTGGACGACTTGGGGTTGAGAGAAAAGGTTTTGTCTTCGAAAAATATGACTGATTCCTCTCTCCACGTTCCAGTTTTATATCAAGGCTATGGCTGCTTGCGTTTTGGCTCGTGCGCCACAAATATGGACTTGAGCGCAAATCTGCGTTGCATTCTCTGAAGATGTTATTTGATAAATCGTGTATCTCCAAATGACGAACCATTTGATGTTCTGAAAACTAGACTAAAAAATCTTTCATTTGATATATAGCTCCTAACTCGAGTTATTATACATTAGGATTATGACTGTTTGGCTTAGGTGATTTGTAGTTAAGTTATTTTTATATCTTAAACCATCCCCAATTATTCTCAACCTCAACTACTTCTAACCTCTTATATATTAAAAGTTTGGTCAAACTTCTAAAATTAATTTATTTTAATATTATTTTAATTATAAGTGCTTTTTAAAAAAGTACTATTGGTGAGATATAATTTGTGTTTGCCAATTAATTTGAAACATATTTTAATTAGTATTTGACTAAACTTTTAAAAAGCTTTTAAGTGTATTTTTTCAAAAATATTTGTCAAAAAAAAGTATTTTTACGGAGAAGCTATATTTTGAGCTTGTGATTTAACTCAAAAATAATTTTAGGGAAAAAACACTATTGGCTAATAAAAGACCAAAAAAATTTGACCAAATAGGCTACTATTAATTTATCGGAGAAAATCACTGTGGGGGATTTATAACATTCTTTCCTTGAACACAATTCATTTGGAAATTTTAAAAATTTGATTCTTTAGATTCTGTGGCGGAATTTTCTAAGTAAGAAATTGTCATTCCTCTTCATTTCCTTCATACTATAATCGTTTCTTTTCTCGCTCTGTGCGTTTCAGACTCTTTTTCTCTCCTCTTTCCTTTTATCCGAACTCACGTGAAAAATTGTTCCTTTCTTGCTATGGTTTTACAAAATTCTTGATTGGGTTTCATTTTAATTTGTTAGTGTGACAGTAATTTTTCTTGCAGATTGTTTTGTGGCTCTGATGAGATTCATTTACCATTTGATTGTTATTCCTTGGCGTTATTTTTTCCAAAACGAGGGCTTTCAGGGAAAGTTGTAAACTCACTGAATAGTGCCAAAGGGCGGCTAAATTAGGTATGTGTTTAACCTGTTATAGCAGGTTACTGTTTATTTTAGGTTACCAATTAATATTGCTATTAAAAGAGTTACCCGGGATCACTTTTATGTGCTCTGATTGTATCTACAGTTTTGTCAATGCATAAAACTTTGACTCTTTATTAATACTCAGTCCTATAGAGTAAACTATAAATGCCCAGAGAATCTTGAATTACATACTAATATGCAGTGATGAAGCCATGAAATTCAATAAGGCTGTTCAAATTTTGAACACTATTTGCCAGTGGGCTATGCAAAGGTGTTCAAAGTCTATTTTTAATCAATAACAAGCAATATTTTACCTTTTACGTAGTATAATTTTTCGGCGAAGGGTGGTCAGTGACCACCCTCGGGCCAACATAGCTTCGCCCATGCTAATATGGATGCATGTATTGCATAATCTATAAGCGGCATGTTTAGTTTGCAAGAGCTTCTCCATTGTTTATTTCGATTGTTGAATATTGTAAGCTTTCCTTTTGTGAGACCCATTTTCAATTTCTGTAAGTTATGAGCTTTTAGTTCTGAGAAATTTGCTTGATTTCCTTGTTCCTTAGAGAACCCGTGGTTCAATCAATCAATTGCCTACGATTTAATCCTTCATTAGTTGGGGTTTGCTATATGAATCCTCTGTATTTCTGTTCGTTCTGGTTTATATAGGGCACATTTCCCTCCAAGAGCACGTCCATTTAATGTTCGCAGGATTTGTTGAAGTTTTTATAGTGATAGGTAGAATCACCATAAAAATGCTACTAAATCAAGCACCAGCGATTCTGTATCCAAGAGAATCTTGGCTAGTTGATCGAAGTGGGTAGCTCCCATGAGTCCCCATATCTCTTATACCGTAGGTACTTAGGTGGGTTGCCCTTAAATTGAAGTGACGATGTTGGAAGAAAGAAGTAGGATCCCTATTGAATAAAGCTTGGACTCTTGTTCTAGTGTGAGTCTTGAAAGTAGCTAAAGGTGGGAAATCAACATGATTACCTTTAAACGGACGCTCTTTTTAATGACTCTTCTTAGAGAGTTGAATCTGTTACGTAAGAGCCAAAGATAGATAGCAAAGAAATATTTTATTTCTGAAAGCAACAGTGTTTTTACCTCTATCGTTTAGGTAGACTGATAGATCTTGGAAAAAATATGGTGGAGAGTCCGGCGCATAAACTATGTGTAACGTAAATCCCCCTTTTTTACCGTACAAAGGACTCTCACCCTGCCAACTTATAGCAAGCCTCTTCCTTTATTGGGAATTCGGACAGAATATGCAAGACTCACATAGGCGAAGTTAATTCTCTTGTTGAGGCTTTAAATATGCATTTAGTTTTAGATCATTTTCATCAGAGGTTGGGGTTGATCAGATTCTAATTCAGATAAAGCTCTTTGTCGACGTAATCTTTCTGCACTTATTAAAGCTGGTGTGAAGCTGCTACCAAGCTGTTATGAATATTCTGGTGATCTTGGTTAGGCTACCATCTGTTTGAAACACTTTTGGAATGATAACATGTGTCTTAAATAGCAGTTGGGCTAAGATGTCTGTAATGGAATCTTGGGGCCACCTGGTGTTCTGCATGGTAGATAAATTTATTGTAACGCTTAAAGTGGAGGAGAACAGAACTAGTGTACCAATAGTAGTTACTAGCATTGTCAGGAAATGAACGTGGTTTCCACGTTTCAGGATCTCCCTATAACCACTTGTCAATATTAGTAATATGTGTCTAATGAGCAGCGTGGCCTTTGAGACGTGTACGCATATTGCTTTGCATGAATAAAGTGCATCAGTAGTTACTTGAATATAAATATGGGTGATAGGTTGCAAATTTTGCATTTCAAGGGGCGTTCGAGTTTTTTCATAGGAGATCCAAGATTCAAGATGTTTCATGAGCAACTCTTTTGCTGAACCATCCACTTCCATGTAAGGTGATTTCGTTAAACTATGATTTGCTGTTTTCTCCTTTGAGCTGTAGCTCAGGTATAGGTCTAGTACATTTATGTCTTGCCATGAAAAAGGAAAATGGCATTCAAAATACTTTCTCAACATAAAAGCTCCAGTTTCTTGTCCATATAACAACCAAACCTTATTTTGTTAGTGTCAACTATATTGAACATTTCATGGCAACCGAAAACAGTTATTCTCCCACCAATTGATGTAATCATTACAATAACAACAACAACTACCCAGTATAATCCCACCAAGTGGGGTCTGGGGAGGGTAGGATGTACGCAGCCTTATCCCTACCATGGAAGGGTAGAGAGACTGTTTTCGATTGACCCTCGGCTAAAGAAGGCGAAGGGAGCCCTGATAGCAAGTGATAGCAAGATAAATAGTTAGAAAACTAAATCGGAGATAATAACAAAAAATATGAAAGGAGTACCGATAACAAGTAATAGCAAGATAGTATATTAAGTCCAAGGCAGCACATGAGAATATGACGAAGTACTGCTAGCAAACGACGGAATTACCGAAGGTAAGTAGTAACAGAACAAGACACGCAACTATAGCAAACTAAGGGAAAAAGGGAACCATACTAGCACTAATACTATCGAACTAGGGAAGACAAAGGAAAACACACGACTACCTACTAACCTTCCACCCTAATCTTACACCTCCACACCCTTCTATCTAGGGTCATGTCCTCAGTCAGCTCAAGCTGTGCCATGTCCCGCCTGATTACTTCACCCCAAAACTTCTTAGGTCTACCTCTAACCCTCCTCTCACCTCTCAAGGCCAACCTCTCACATCTCCTGACTGGGCATCTGTGCTTCTCCTCTTAGCATGCCCAAACCATCTCAACCTTGCCTCACGCATCTTAGCCTCCATAGGGGCCACTCCCACCTTGTCCCGAATAACTTCATTCCTAATTCTATCCAATCTAATATGCCCACACATCCATCTCAACATCCTCATTTCCGCTACTTTTATATGCAATTGATGTAATCATTGATCATTTAATTTAGCATGCATGATCATGTAGATCAGGATCTGATTTGTGAATTGGAAAAATGTACCTGGTTGCATTTATTCATGCTTGTTTGTGCATCAAGACCCCCACATCTGTGCTTTGAGACTTGCTTTTTCAAGCAGATGAACCTATTGTTTTCGCTGAAATTCATTTTATACAGTTTAAAATTAATGACGAAATTCTTGCATGCACTTATCAAGATTAAGGACTACAGTAAAAAGTAGATAATTTCTCACAGTTGTCTTGTCCCTTGTAGTCATTTCTTTTTGGCTGCTCCCTGTGTACCTTCTTTTCCTTCTCTTATTTTCTTACTTTTCCCAGATATAGTCCACTTTCAAATTGGTGCGCTCATATTTATATTCTTTGAACCTCTGAATTTGGAATAAGCATAAAAAAATATCTATCAAGTTAACATCACTAATATAAGGAGGGAAAATATAAACTTAACATCCCGAACAGCAGTTCAGGAAACGATTGGTATTTGTTTTACCTAGTGTGTTTGTAGGTGTTTTCTTTTGTTCTTGCAATTCTAGAGATGGACTAAAATAGAAATTGGGTGAAGGGAGTGAAATTGTTAATACTTTACCAATTTCAGTTAAGCAAGGTAATTGAAATATTAAATATGAATGCATTGGTTTCAGTTTCACTAGGACATGGTCCGATCGTTGCAAAGCTTTCTGATTGATGTGGTACTATTTTTAAGTTTATTTTTCTGCATGTTTAGGAATTTCTTGAGTACACAAATGGGAGTATGGGGGAGAGGTGCAAATGCTAGAGTGTTAAAATTAAAAGAAGTAGAGTTTGGGTTGATAATATGTAGCTTATATACTTGCATACATGCAATGCTATGTAAATATACTTTTTGTTATTGGATTTCAATAGGTTATTATATAAACCCTTGTATGTACTGAAAACTGTTGAACATTGTGCCTGAGTGTAGTATGTTTATTTAGAAGCCATGATTACTTGTGTGTGGCTTAGCAATCCACCATGAAGTCAAGATGGGTTAGTTCATGTTTTTAATTCTATCATCATGCATCTTTTGAGTATGCTAAGGAAAATGTTGTATTTGTTTACTACGGTACAATTAGCACCCGTACGTTTCATCAAAATAAAATTAACTTGCTAATTGCAGCTTTGGCCATAGCAACTTTATGCATTTCACATGAAACTTTTGAGATATCTATATGTTCTTCAAGTGTTGCTTGAAGATTGCTCTCGAAATTTGATATATTGAAAATGAAAATGAAAATGAAAATGAAAATGGTTTAAGGAGGAATATTAATGGGAAATGTATCAATGCAGTTGATTGTAGTATTACTATTCATAGCATTCCTTTTGCAATTCTAGTTTCCTTAACACTATTTCCTGTTGTAAGACTGCTCCTCCACGAACATTTTTTGTTCAAATCCTGACATGGTTGAGACCTTTGTTTAGTGGTGAGAGGAATGGAAATGGTGCAGTTATGATTTTTGTGAACGGTATTGTTAGCAAGCCTGTTCGAGTATAGGTGGTGATGGTACTTTTTCACTGGGAACTTAGTCAGGCTTGGCCTGGTCCTGTAAACAGAGCCAAGCTCAGGTCTGGCTTCCCTGGATCTGCTCGCTTAATTCTAGCAGCAGATGTCACCATCTAATGACAAAAGATGGTGCCATCGCGGAGAGCAATAACAAGGTCAGATGGGTGGAACTCATCCATTTTACTGCTAGATTGCGAACAAACTTGTTGTGAGGTCTGCATTTTATTTATCTAGTATAAATTGGAGTACCAAATAATTGGGCAGGTAGGGTTGATAAAGGGCAGCACCGTGCACAAAGCATCCCGCGTTCACACAGGGTCTGGGAAGGGTCGCACCCCAAGGAGTGTAATGTAAGCAGCCTACCTTGACGCAAGCATCAGTGGCTAATTCCACTGTCCGAACCGGTGACCTATGCGGTCAATGATACATCTTAATTGAGCACAGGCTACTAGCATTGGCTAATCTTTATATAACATGGAATAAAATATTTCCTCTAATTTATGTGATGTAATAAGAATCTGCATATTTCGATTAAGTCTGTATAAGATAATGTTAAGTTTGACTAAGAAATAATCCATGTCATCCAAAATATTCATGTCATTCTGAAATTCTGATGTTCCATTATCTTTTTGCTATTCAAATTCATTTCTTATATTCTCTTAATATAACCACAATTTATATTTATCCTGATTTATTATCTTATATTTTTTTAAGGTTCAGTCATAAAAGTTTAATTTCTGAAGTAATTCAAACTATTGATTCATAACTTTAATTGAATTTAGTTCTTGATTTAACCTCATTCGGCTAGACTGAATAACCGAATTTCATGATGTTTGAACCCTCATAGTCCCCTAAAGATCCGGAAAAACAAAAAGTCAGCTCGGGCCTGGCTGGGCAATGTAGCAAATTTTAGTTGTTTGGGTTTGTAACAAAGTTCTGTTCAATTCGTTGCTCATGTCTACTATTGTGAGCATCCTTCTTTGTATTTCTGTTTTTCGTTCTCTTTTCCCTTATTCTTCCTTGACGAGGAAGAGAGGATGTCTTAGTGATATGTTAATGGTAGTGTTATACGGATTAGCTTAGTGCTGTCCCTAGGGATTTAGTCTAGTGGTGACAGAGCGCAGCTTGCGGCGTATGGGCTAGGCGCACATCACAAGTTCCTACGTTGCCGCATACAAAAGCCTGATATTTAAGTGGAGAAGGGTAGAGAGATGTGCTTGTTATCCATTGAGTACCGAACCATACGCCACTAGCCTTCGGGGATTTCTCGTTAATAAAAAAAATAAAAAATTACGAGATTAGTGCTAATAAATGATTGGAGGGGTATGTTGAAGAAGCTAGAGATGGTTAATTGTTTTAATTCTTATATTAATTCACTTATCCAAACCGAAGAATAGAGGTTAGATGTAGCACTTATGGCAATGCGGTAAGATAGGTCTCTCGTTCTTTGGTGGTGCTCAGAGAATAATATAGAATTATTAGCGAGTAGGGAGAAGTGGACTCATACTTTTTTTCATTTGTTTTAAATTTCTTTTGATAGCTGGGAAAGAGGCGGGGCATCATATTTGAAGATAATACTTATGGTTTTCACATGAATTTGTTTTCTTTTTTCTCATCCTAGAAAATAAAAATTAAAGCACATACACTTTCCAAATTTTCAAGAATATAAAGTTTAAAGATTTTTACATTCACTGAAGTGCTTAACAGGAACTAGTTGTAGCTGAAGTCATGCACAAAATGAATTTACTGAGGTTCCTTATTGTTTAATAGAAATAAACAGTTTTATTCTATTTTATTTGCTTTTGTTTTTCTTTTTCTTTTCGGTTTCTTTCTTTTTGTTTTTTTAATCAGAGAATTGTTAGCCACGAGAGAGGTATTAGGGGTCTCAAAGGGTTACTCTGGTGGTCACAAGGGAGACTGTTGGTGGAATGGAGAGGTGCAAGGAAAAGTGGAAACCAAGAAAGCAACGCATCTGAAGCTAGCGGAAAGTGTAGATGAGGAGGAGAAGAGGCCGAATAGGGAGCATTATAAGTTGGCTAAGAAAGAGGCAAAGCTAGCAGTTACGGCGGCTAATACTGCAACTTTTAGTCGTTTGTATGAGGAACTCGAGGGCTGGGGTTGGGATAAGAGGTTGTTCAAGTTAGCCAAGGCGCGAGAAAGGAAGGCGCGTGACTTGGACCAAGTGAAGTGCATCAAGGACGAAGAAGGTAGAGTTTTGTTAGATAAGGGGCTTATCCTTCGGGGATGGCATACCTACTTCCATAGTCTCTTGTACGAGGACGGGGAGAAGAGCATTGTACTGGGTGATTTGGAACTCTCTACGGGAGTCGTTGTGACTTTGGGTATTGTTGGCAGATTAGAGTTGATGAAGTTGAGGGGGCTATGCGTAAGATGAACAGGGGTAAAGCCACCGGGCCAGATGAAATCCCATTAGAGTTTTGGAAGAGTGCAGGCAAGACAGGTTTGGAGTAGCTTACTAGGTTATTTAATGTCATTATCTGACCGAAGAAGATGCCCGAAGAGTGGGAGGGGGAGCACGATGGTTCCTGTATACAAGAACAAGGGTGATATCCAAAATTGCAATAACTATAGGGGTATCATGCTGCTTAGCCATACTATGAAAGTCTAGGAGAGAGTGGTATAACTAAGGGTGAGGAGGAGTGTGTCTATTTTCGAGAGTCACTTTGGGTTTATGCCGGAACGTTCGCAACAGAAGCCATCCACCTTGTTAGGAGATTGATAGAGCACTATAGGGAGAGAAAGAAGGACTTGCATATGGTGTTCATCGACTTAGAAAAGGCGTACCATAAAGTTCCGAGGGAGGTTTTGTAGAGATGTTTGGAGGCTAGACATGTACTTGTTACCTATGTTAGGTTGATTAAGGACATGTATGATGGAGTAAAGACCCGAGTGAGGACGGTGGGTGAGGACTCAGACCATTTCCCGGTTATGATGGGGTTACATCAGGGGTCGGCACTCAGCCTTTTTTTGTTTGCTCTGATGATGGACGTACTGAAGTGCCACATCCAAGGGGAGGTTCCGTGGTGCATGCTATTTGCAGATGACGCGAGACGGTGTCAACGCACAATTAGAGGTATAAAGGCAGACCTTGGAATCTAAAGGTTTCAAGTTGAGCAGGACTAACGCAGAATACTTGGAGTGTAAGTTCAGTGGAGAGACTCAAGGAGGGGAAGGGGAGGTGAGGCTGAACTCGCAGGTCATCCCTAGGAGAGGAAGTTTTAAGTACCTTTGGTCTATTATTCAGGGAGATGGGGAGATTGATGAAGATGTCACACATCGTATTTGGACGGGATGGATGAAATGGAGACTCACTTTTAGTGTTTTGTGTGACAAGAAGGTGCCACCGAAACTTAAGGGTAAGTTCTATCGAGTGGTGGTCAGACCAACGATGTTGTATGGGGCTGAATGTTGGCCAGTCAAGATCGCTCATGTCCAGAAGATGAAGTTAGCAGAGATGAGGATGTTGAGATGGATGTGCGGGCACACCAGGTTAAATAGGATCAGAAATGAGGTTATTCGCGGCAAGGTGGGTGTGGCCCCCTATTGAGGACAAGATGTGATAAGCGCTACTTGGGTGGTTTGGTCATGTGAGGAGGAGGAGCACAGACACGCTGGTGAGGAGGTGTGAGAGGTTGACATAGGAGGGCCTACAGAGATGTATAGGTAGGCCAACAAAGAGGTGGGGAGAGGTGATTAGGCAAAGACATGGCGCAACTTCAGCTGATCGAGGATATGACCCTTGATAGGAAGGTATGAATGTCGAGGATTAGGGTAGTTGAGTAGGTAGTCTACAGTGTTCATAACAATAGTATTAACACGCAATCTCGCTTTCTGTGGGTAGTAAATTTTTATGACTAAACGCTGTTTCCTTCATTGTTGATCACCTTACTATCTTTTTGTTTTTATTCTGCTTTTATATGGCTTTTTGGTACTGTCCCTTCTTGTCTTTATTTTCATTAATGTGGTGCTTATGTTTGCCTGAGCCGAGGGTATATTGGAAACAACCTCTCTATCCTCACAAGGTAGGGGTAAGATCTGCGTACACAGTACCCTCCCCAGACCCCACGGTGTGGGATTATACTAGGCATGTTGTTGTTCTTGTTGTTGTTAGCTGGCTCCCAAGGAGTTAGAGAGAGTTTGGCTTAATATTAGAGCCTTTGGATTTACTATTTGATCCTTGATCATTAAAGCAGAACCTTCGGTTAAGATTCTTTGGATTTACGGGTACGACACCAAAAACAAAGAGTCAGGTTAAGAACAATATGTTTCGAGGAGGTGACGTTTAGTTTGTCTCTAGGTCAATACCCTTAATTTTTGGCCAACCCCCATCGTTGACGATTTCTCATTTCTGTAAGATGGCAAAATTAGAAGCTAGTAGTTCCCCGGGCTCTGATTATTGGCTAACTTTAGGTGCATCTTCTGGAATAGTGGAATTTAGATTGGGCTGAAGGATATAACATTGAAAGGAAAGATCTACAGATGGAAGACGGACTGAGTCCTTGAAGGAACTAATGGATAAGTGTCAGATGAAAGGAACTCAAAAGGCAAATTTGAAGGGGGTTAATAGTTTTCCTTTTTCTTCCATTGAACATCTTAAATTTTATTCCTTAATCCTTATTATTTTGCTCTTTTGCTAATCTCTCTCTCTCTCGTGTGTGTGTGTGTGTGTGTGCGCGCATGCATGCCATCTTGGTGCATACGATAAGGTGACGGGATACTTGGATCTGTGTATAGACAGTGGTGAACCTTTGACCTCTTTATTTGAAAGATTACTGAATCTGGCCATTGTCTTCCATCTCACGTGCCATATATATCTGACATTATTTTCCTATTATATTACACTTAAATTTTGTATTTCTTATCAGTTTCTGTTTAGGATATTTGTATTGTGAATATCTCGGTGTTTGATCTATTTGGCAGATGTCATTTACCATTTGTTAAGCTTATCTTAGGAGAACTTGGATTTTTCCAAGCTTTTTAAGTGTTACTCCTGCATTGATAATTGAGAGAAGATACTAAATAGCTCGTGATTTAAGAGTTCAAAATATGCTTGATTCCCTTGATGACAGCAGAATATGTTACATATTCAGGTTGACTTACTAAGGAAAGTTTCGTCGGCTCAAAACACCTTATTAGCTAGTCCTAGAAGCAACATGAACATGAATCACCCCCATCCATATGGTGAAGATCAAGTAAGTTTTAGATTCTTGTAACTTCTGGCAGTGTCAATTTTTTAAGATTAAGCCTAAATCTAAAGTTATGAACACAGGATGAAGCAACTGTCATGGGCTTTGAAGTTGCAAGATCACCTGATGCAAGTTACAACAATGTGTATCCTGGGCATGAAGATGTAGGGAGGGAACCACCGGCGGTGCCACCACATCTGCATCACACCTTGCTAAACCACCCAACAACAAGAGATCAATCGACATCCCTCCCGTTGCCACAGAACGTGGTGCTAAACCATCTCTATATTGAGAACAGAGAAGCCCCAAGGTCAGTTGTAGCACTTGGTGTAACACATCGTTTTCGCTCAAAATATGTTACGGTCATGCTTTACAAACCCGTTCAAAGAAGGTGAGCTAGCATGTCGAGCATGCCTGAATGTGTACAGCATCTTTGGCTTGTACTCTGATGGAGAACAATAGACGTAAATACACAGCAGTCTGCAGTGGAGAATATTTCTTCGCTGTTGCTAGTAGAAGGAAAATATGGTAGCAAGTATCCTTGGACTTGAATAATTGTAGTTAGATGTTGGATGGTTTTAAAAAGTTTACATGTATTATGGTAAAAAGTTAGTGTTGTCCCTGTTAGTTTGGCTTAGCAAATATGTAACATTGTGCGGTTATTGGACTAGCGCATCAATCTTGATGAGTGTAAAGCATCTGCTTAGATTTAAGAATTTGGGAAGTTTACATGTTATATGGCCCTATTAGGTTGGCTTATGATTCTGCTTGTGAAGTTATTGGAGTAGGGCATTCGATTTTGATGAGTGTGAAAAATCTGTTGGACACCTGCTTATATTAAGTTGATATAATAACAAGCAACTCTCCATATATGATATGCTTGATATGATAACCTCAAAGATAGAATAATAACCTGTTATAAGTGTTTATATTGTACCAATAGTGTAATAATTCTTTGAACTGTCAAACATATATAGCTTAAAACTCTTGATTAATGTAACCCCTACACTTGTCCTTGTTTTCTTTTCTCCCTTTGAAAAAAGTAAGTGTTCGCTTGATATTCTGACAAAATTGCACAATATGGCTTTTGTAAGGCCACCTTTGTCCATTTTTCAAAAAGTTTTCCAAATACAGCATTCCACTTGCGAAACACATTGCAGGTAAAAGACCATACAATTGACTTAAAGGTAGAATTTTTGATTTTGTGTCGTCAAAGACCCATCTCCTGGTTGACAAGCTAGCTAGAATTGTCAGCAGAAACCAGATTGATGAACTGTTTACCCTAAAAAACGGATAACAATTGAATTTATATGTGATTTTAAGGATATGCGGATTAATTCAATACAAATGATAAATAACGTTAGATTAAACAAATAAAAGACGTGATAAATTGTCAAACTAATAAGGAGAGTGACCTCAGACTGAGTAACGGCTTAACGAAGTGCCTGCCTTCGATCCCGGGCTCACACTAATGAAGGACTGATGAACAAAAGCAAGAACTTTGAATAACAGAGAGATAAACGTATATTACTTTGATATGCGTGTTACAATGTGTTTAATGAATTTATCGTTCTTTACGCTAATCATTGATTTACTGTTGATACGGGCCTAGATTTATGTCATGAGATCCGGGACATCCGGTTGGGCACGGATATCACAATTCTTTGTTAGTCGTGTTCGGCCGTTCGGTTATGCTCTCCGAAGTTGAGGGATTCCGGACCCGGGAGATGTGCCCCCGATGCTTCCGAGGGCGGGTGTACTGCTCGATCGCCGATGCGAGAAGTTTTTTGCCCAGACTCCAATTCCTTGTGATCACATTCCGGTCTTACTGGGAAAGCCAGATGTTCAACGGGCTCCATTTCACCCATATACAGGAACAAAGGACGAGTACAAAGATGTAGACAACATCTCTATTATCTCTCTCTTCTCTCTCCTACAAACTACCGTTTCTGCGACGTCCACCCACATCTCTGCCGACCTCCGATCGGCGCATATGGCACATCCAAACGACCCCCCATGTAATGTAATTGTATGGAGAATTGAATAGAAGAAAGAATTGGGAATTTTATTAGCTCAATCAACGAAATTACAATTAGGGTCTACTATTACAATTGTAACTGTTCTAAATGATAATACCCAGTTGAATTAAGCTTCAATGGAGTTCCTGAAATGGAAGAAGAGAATTAGGTCAGAAGAGAATGAGAATTTGGGTAAGAAGATCGGAGAGAGAGAGGGAGAGAGAGAGAGAGAGAGAGAGAGAGAGAGAGGGAATATAAAGAAGGAAGGTAGTTGAATTACCGGTATTGACATGTCCATTGTGTTGTAACTAATGGCATTAATAGCACATTAGAATAATTCTCCACCATTAGATTCTAATAGGGGTGGGCATAAAATCTGAAAAACCGAATTCCGAACCGAACCAAATTAATTCGGTATTTCGGTTTCGGTTTTTTCGGTATTTCGGTCTAATTCGGTATTGAATTTTCAGTATTTCGGTATGTCGGTTCGGTTTTCGGTATTACAATTTTAAAATTTTGGTATACCGAATATACCAACATTTTAAGGACATTTTTTTGGACCCTACCTATATCTACCCACCCAGTGCCCAGCCGGCCAACCCAATTTAATTTCCATTCCCGTCGCCCCCCAAGCCCAACTGCCCAAGCCCAGTACTCTTAGACTTAGGCTATTAGGTTAGGCCATTTTAATTTTTAGCAATTAGCAAATTATGTTGAACCAACGACTCTCATCTTCAGTTCTTCTTCTTCACCCACGCCGCAATCCTTTCCCTGAAGGAGCCAAACCACCAGAGAACACAAATAAGTAAGTAAACACCATCTCGACATGCTTGTGCTTTCTACACTCTACAGAGAATTTTTAAATCCATTTTGCCCCCTCATATCCACTGCAAATCCCAATCAAAACGAAATAATCCGAATTACCATCAACGTAATTAAATTAAAGGGATACCTTTGTTTATCCTATATACCATAAAGTCCCTTCATTGTTATGCTATTTCACATTGGGTTAGAACCAGGCAATCAAATGTATGGCATGTGACAAAAATAGATGAAACCAATTCTTCGTATATAAATACACAAATCCATTTATGTTGTTCTCTTTGTCATCTCAATTCTTGAAACATAATATTCTTATTCTAATTCCAATTATCCCCTTTTCTTTCTTTGTGTATATAATGGCATAAACTGAAAGTTGAAAGTCAAGTATGGACTAAGTGGTTTTGTATAAACATATATGAAATGGAACAGATCGAATTGTTTCCATATTGAATTTGTAAATCAGCTACTTGTGTCTCTATCTCTCCGGTTAATTCAAAGGATTGAGCAATAACTTAAAAATATCACTAACTAGAAGAATACATGCTAGTAAAAATCTCAATTATGCGTTGTAATATGTTGGTATATCAATTTGTACATTGCCATATGTCCTTCTACTTCAAATTTATTTACAAGTATATTTATATGTTTTATGTTTTTTGATATGTAAAGTTAATATACTTCTGGTTCAGCAACATATGAGAAAGTTTCCCCTCACGGCAGTGTGGCACTACGTTTGGATTTGCCAACATTTTAATTTTCGTTTGGTATACACATAACACAATTGAATAATTCATAAACCGAATACTTTACCGAGATCGTACCGAACCAAAATAATAAATGGCTAACCGTACCGAAATAATTTGGTACGATATTTGGTATATACAATTGATAAACCGAATACCGAACCGAAATTCTTAAATACCGAACCGAAATACCGAATGCCCACCCCTAGATTCTAACTAACTGATTAAATCTGGGCCCTCCATTTGTGAATCTCATTTAATCTTTGATCTCACAGATGTCCGCCACGTGTCCGCTTTACTTTTATGTAAAAAACCCTAATCGATTCATTTATCTTCATTTTCCCTTTTCACAGACAACCTAAGTACCTAACAATACCCCGCCGATGAAGAACGACCTTGTCCTCAAGGTCGGTTCTGAGCCTAACCGAGCCACACACTTAGGGAACTAACTCTTCAAGTAACCCAGTCTTCCCAAGTATCCTCGTCTCTTCCCAAGTTAGTCCATTGCACCAGAACTTTGACTGTAACATCGTTGTTACTCTTCACCATTTGACGCTGCAAAATAGCTAAAGGGTTGTACCAGGACGCGACCATCTGCACAATAAATAGGAGGTTGTTGTTGTGAATGGATAGCTGGGCCCGAACGCTTCTTCAACTGAGAGACATGGAAGACCGGGTGGATCTGTGAACTAGGGGGTAGCTCTATTCGTTAAGCAACTGTACCTATTTTCTGTAAAATCTTGTACGATTCGTAATATTTTAGCACTTAACTTAAGATTCTTCCTTATAGCCACTGAAGCTTGTATGTAAGATTCTAATTTTAGGCAGACCATGTCTCCTACTCCCAGCTCCCTATCCGATCTGTTCTTATCGGCGTAATACTTCATTCTAGTATGTGCTTGGTGCAAATTTTCGTTCAGAAGGTGTAGCATTTGTTGTCTCTGTGTAAGAAATGACCCTACTGAAGTGTGAGAAGAGTAGGGTAGTGAGCCCAGTGGTACCTGTGAGGGCGGGAAACCGTATAGTGCTTGAAATGGAGTTGTATTCAGTGAGGTATGGTGGTTGGTGTTGTACCACCACTCTGCCAACGGTAGCCATTTAATCCATTTCTTGGGATTAGAGAAAGTCATAGCTCTTAAGTAAGTCTCCAGTCATCTATTGAGTCTCTCAGTTTTTCCATCAGTCTATGGGTGGTAGGATGTTGACAAATTCAACTTAGTACACGATGATCTGAATTGTTGTTTTCAGAACTGACTTGTGAAGATGGCATCCCTATCAATCACTATGGTTTTGGGCAACCAATGTAGTCTGTAGATTTTCTTTAGAAAAAGATCAGCTATGTCTTGTGCAGTGTAGGGATGTTTCAATGACAAGAAATGCCCATACTTTGTTAGTCTATCTATCACCACCAAAATCACATCTTTGTGGCCTGATTTAGGAAGACCTTCAATGAAATCCATTGCTATCTTGGCATGGAATTTTTGGGATGGGTAAAGGCTGCAATATACCTGGGGAAAGCACATGTTTATTCTTCACCCTTTGACAAATGTCACATTCAGAAACCCATTTAGTAATTTCAATCTTCATGTTAGGCCATTAGAAGACTCCCTTAATTCTCCTATAGGTTCCCATTTGGCCAAAATGATCTCCTAGAGGTAACTGATGCACAACTTTAAAAATTTTACTTCTGAGGTTAGCTCCCCTTCCTTCATAGATTCTCTATTTGTATCTGATGATGCTTTGCCCAAGTGAATAGTGAGGTTTGCTATTAGGAGATGTGATCAACTCAGTGATGATTTGAGAGGCTGAGGGATCGTGTTCATAGCTTTGCAATGCCTCTTACATCCATGTAGGGTTTGTACTGGTGATAGCATTCAAGGTTGAATGCTCAGGCTACCTTCTAGACAATGCATAAGCTACCCTGTTTCTTGTTCCCTTTTTGTATTGTACCTCATAATCAAGTCCCAACAACTTAGTTAGTCCTTTTTGTTGAAGAGCAGTGGTTACTTTCTGCTCCAATAAGTACTTATGACTGTGGTGATCTGTTCTAATAATGAAATGTCCCCCTTGTAAGTAATGCCTCCATCTGTCAATTGCAGCATGCACTGCCATGTACTCCTTCTCATAAGTTGATAAACCCCAATGTCTAGGGGCTCGGGCCTTTCTGAAAAAGGCTAGTGGCTGCCCTCCTACATCAGGACTGCCCCCATTCCTGTAGAACAATCATCTATCTCCACTACAAAGGTTTTACCTAAGGGCCAAAACTAGGGCAGTAGTCATAGCCTTTTTAAGGTTCTGAAAGGCTAAGTCTGCTTCTAGACACCATTGAAATGCATTTTTCTTCAGTAGATTGGTCAAAGGTTTGCTGATAACCCCATAGGACTTGACAAATCTTCTGTAGTAGCCTGCTAACCCCAGGAAACCCCTCAATGCCTTAATGGAGTTTGGTGTGGGCCAATTGAATATTACCTCTATCTTGGCTGGATCAGTAGTCACCCCTTCACATGTGATAATATGTCCCAAATATTCCACCTTATCCTGGCAGAAGGAGAATTTTGACCTCTTAGCATACAATTGTTCTCTTCTGAGAACTTCTACGACTGCCCTCAAGTGCCCTTTGTGTTCCTGGACTGTAGGGCTGCAGACAAAGATATCATCAAAGAAAACCAGCACAAATTGCCTTAGGTAGTCTAGAAAGACATGGTTCATACAACTTTGGAATGTTGCAGGGGCATTTGTGTAACGGCCCCACCAGTCGTTTTGATAATTTAAGTTCCACTCAGCGGTATAAGGTCTTGAACTACTTCACATTATGTATATCGACTTGCGTGCATGGTTGAATTTTAACTATCAGATGAATCAGAGTCGAATTGAAAGGAAGATTTTATTTTTGGAAGCTTAAGCGGTGAGAATTTGGCCGGAATTTGACTTTGGTGTAAACGGATCCAGAATAAGTTTTTTGGATGATGTCAACAACTTCGTATGGTGATTTTGGACTTAGGCGTGCGCCCAAATTTTGATTTGGAGGTCCGTAGAGTAATTTGAGGCAATTTGGTGAAAGTTAAAAATTTGAAGGTTTTTGAGAAGTTTGACCGAAAGTGGACTTTTTGATAACGGGGTCGGATTCCAATTTTGGAAGTTGGAGTAGGTCCATAATGTCGAATAAGACTTGTGTGCAAAATTTGAGGTCAATCAGACGTGATTTGATAGGTCTCGACATCGAATGTAGAAGTTTGAAGTTCTAAAGTTCATTAAGCTTGAATTTGAGTACGATTCATGATTTCGATGTGGTTTGAGGTGATTTGAGGCCTCGAGTAGGTCCGTGTTATGTTATGGGACTGGTTTGTGTGATTGGACGGGCCCCCAGGAGCCTCGGGTGTGTTTCGGGGTAGTTTCAGATCATTCTGGGCTGTTTTGCAACATCTGATGCTGATGTATGGTGTTGTTCTTCGCGTTCGAGAGGATCACCTCGCGTTCGCGAAGAAGGATTTGGCTTCAAGGACTTTGTTCCTCGCGTTCGCGAAGAAGAAAATCCCTGTTACGCAGGTCTGACTTTGGAGGCTTATATCTCACAATCTATACGGAATATAAAGATGATCCAAATACAAAAGTTGTATCTCTTTGTGTCTAGTGTTCAGAAAAGTAAACCATTTATCATTTGAATATGTTTACAAAAATATATGGCTGGTACACTACAGACTGTCCAGGAAGATGAAGAAGAAATCTTTGTTGCACAGGGTTGACTTTGGAAACTTATATCTCAAACTCTATAAGGAATTAGGAGATGACAAAAAATAGAAAGTTGTAGATCTTGGTGTCTAGTTTTCAAAACATTAAACCATTTGTCATTTGGAGTTTTGTACGAAACGTTATGGTCATTATACTAGAGGCTGTCTGAGAAGAGTTTGAAAATGGCTTTTGAGAGTTTTTGTTCACCGCGAACGCGATGGGTGGCCCGCGAACACGAAGAAGGAACACGTGGGCAGTATTTAAAGTTCAAAAATGAGAGTTTTGAGTTCATATCAAAAACTTTAATTGGGAGCCCAGTAGAAGGCGATTTTTGGAGAGATTCTTGCGTGGGTATTTGGGATTTGGGTCATTCGGAGTTGGATACTCGTGGCAAGAGCGTGGTTTCAGATTGATTTGATCCTGGTTCGAGGTAAGTATTTTACCTAACCTTGTGTGGGAAAACTACCCCTTAGGATTGAGTCTTCTATGTTGATTGTAGTTTGTGTACGTGAAGTGACGAGTACGTGCTCAGACTTATTTGTGGAAGGTTGGTCTTTTAGGGTTCGTAGGTCCTTATATTCACTGTTTATGAAGTTGTTCTTTGTTATGACTGAGTTCCTAATTACTAGTTTCATCTCTACCTACTTAAATTAGAAGTTACTTGCTTTTGGATTCACTCTATTGCCTGTTTGACTCCTAATTGACTTAACTGAAGATTTTATCCCTTTTACTGTCGTGCTATGTATTCATAACTGCTTATCTCTATTTGAAATTATCATCGTCTCATCCTATAATTGTTTGTTCCTACTGGAGGTAATGGTTATTTTCCCACTACTTGTCCTTAAGTAAAATTGTTGAATATCCTCGTAACTGCTCAACCTTAAAAGAAGTTTAGATATCCTATACCTTAGTTTACTTCCCCTTACATAGAGTTATCAGATTCGTGTTAGTCTCTTGTTGTTGAACCGTGCAATGGGGTACGATTGTTACATGTAATTTTCCTCCCTGTTGTGATGACCCAAAATGTCATCCTAAGTATTTTCAGCTAAATCTGTGTTTCGAGGCCTCGAAATCCTCCATTAATCTCACATCGATATGCGTGCGCAGCCCGGGCAGGTAGTCGGGAAACTTCCATGTGAAAATTTGATAAAAATGGGATTTTTGAATTGAATAATTGAATAAAGTTGACTTTGGTCAATATTTTTGGTAAACGGATCCGGACCCGTGATGTGACGGTCCCGGAGGGTCCGTAGGAAAATATGGGACTTGGGCGTATGCCCGGAATCGAATTCCGAGGTCCCAAGCCCGAGAAATGAATTTTTAAAGAAAATTGTTTTCTGAAAATAATAAAGGCTTTTGAAAATGAATAATTATGTGAAAACCGTGTTACCGGGCCCGTATTGCGGTTCTAGAGCCCGGAACAAGTTTGATATATGTTATTTTTCCTATCTGTGGAATTTGGTGTAAAACGGGCTTGATTTGATTGGTTTCGGATCCAAATGAGGAAAAATGGAGTTAATGAACTTGTGGGGTTTCTAAAGAATTTGAAATTTGGCTTGAGAGGTGATTTTATGTTCCCGAGGTCTGAGTGAAATT